>CAAE01014539.1:228622-245075 GCA_000180735.1 Tetraodon nigroviridis | reverse complement strand
AATATTTTTCCAGCAGGTGACAGCCGAGGAGAGTAAGTATTATACTGTAATAAACTCATGTCTCTATTAAATTCACTTTGTCCATCATTTGGAAAAGCCAGGGCTGCAATGCAAACACAATGCATTGCATTGTACTTTTAGTAGGTTTAGTAGTGTCGCAACTTTGATTGCTTCAGGTCTACAGCACAATCCAGAGATTGGTGGCTCAGGGCATGAGTCTAGAAAAGGTCTAGTGGGTTTGAGTTTGAGTGGGGGCCTCCCTGTGGGGCTACCACTTGCTGAGGCTATCCCCCTGCTGCACCACATCATATGCTACCCCTTGGATTTGCTTCTAAAGTCACATGACAGGTGATGCTTTGTGATAGAGCAGTCATTGCTTGGCTGTGCTAGCCATCTTTCTTTCTAAGGGGTTTCATGCTTGTGCCAGAGCCTAAAGAATCCTCTGTCTTTTTGCCAGAGTTGGTGTTTTTATGTTGTGTCTAAAAGAGCATGCTGCCTTTCCTGTCCTCCCACCGCCTGTGACTGGGGCAAGGTTTGGGTCGTTTTTAACGAACAGGGTAATGTCATGAGATGTGCCCAGGTAACTTAGACCATATAGAAATTGCTTTGCCCTTTAAGCTTCAGGAGAAGGTAGCCAAGCCCTCTTAACCTCTGATTTTCTCTGTTTGAGATTTTAGTAAAATCTTTTTTTTTTCTCCTTTTTTTTATGGTCAGTCTCCCAAATCAAACCACTTTTTACATCACAACGACTGGCCAGAATATATAGCGGGACTGATATCCAGTTTTGTGCTTGCGACTGTGCTGGGCATCGCAAGCGTCATTACTCACATCTTCTAGGTGCTTAGGCTCAGTCACCAAGCGGTTTAGTGACTCAGCCCCAACTGGGTAAAGGCGAGTCATGGTGTCTAAGACACTGAAAATGGTGTAATGTGTAAAATAGGCAACACTTCTTGCTTCACTGGCGTAAATAATTCATGCAACCCTATTGTCAGTCTACAAAGCAATTTATAGTAATCAGGTTATGGGTGGAGTCAAGCCACTTCTTATAAATTGCCTCAACATATTAACAAATGCCCAATTGGCACCGATGTCATTAACAACACAAGGTCTCCAACTGTGAAGAGAGAACTAAACATTTTGTGTTATATGTAAAGTTAGCTTAAACTCATCCGAGTTTCATTATTTTAGGGCCAAGGATTATAATCTTATAAAATTCATATTTTAATATTTTATATTCTATATAAATTTCATTTTGTTTTCTTATAATAGACTAAGGAGAGAAGAGTTTTTTTGGAGGGCTGTTAGTATTTGTATTACCGTCGCAGCAAGGTTCCAGATGGTGGTCCTGGTCTAGATGGGATTAAAGGGGGTGGGGAACCAATTCCCATATCAGGAAGCTGGGTAAAACGGAAACCCTGCAGAAGCCACAAATATAATAGCAATGAAATAAAGCATCTAATCATAGTTTGTAATCTTCTACAGTGGTATAATGAAACTGAAAGGAAAACAAAAGAATATCATACATCAAACATAGAGTGAATATTACTTCCTGTAAACCGTGCCTTTTGATCAGCTATCAGCACTGCACAGACTCTTATATTTTACAGTGTCTATGTATTTGTTCATATATTGTTCAATGAAGGCTAGGACATATTGGGGGTAATCGGTTTTGTGAAGCAATAGTAGATTCCATTCAATTATTATTATCAGGATTTTAAAGATATTGGTGCCTATTTATGAACTCTATGTATGACAGAAAATTGTGTGCACTGCCATTTTACAAAAGATTTAGCATTTGTTAAACTGGACGTGAACGTGTGCCATTGTGTATGCAAGTTAGAGTCAGTGTGGAATCATAGTGCAGCAGAGCAAAATCTAAAAAAAACAAAAAAAAACCAGCTTAATGCCTCATATGCTGTAGTGAGACCATAATGCTGTCTCTTGCAATATGAAGTATTTTTTTTATTTTTAAACTGATGTATATAATAAATATATATTCTCCTGGCCAAAATAAAAGATTACATACAGTGGATATAAAAAGTCTACACACCGATTGTTCAAATTGTTAGATGTCGTCGTGTTGTTCAGGACCCAAATGCAGACACGAGGCTATATGCTCCAAACAAGACCCTTTATTGGGTGAACGAACGGGCAAAAAGGCAAAAACAAAGCTCTTCCACGGCAGGCAAAAAGGGTGCTCAAAATACAAACGGGGAAGTTTTCTCTCCGAGAGACTAACTAAAACACAAATTAGCCTCCACAAACGAACATGCATGCGAACGAACAAATACAAACAAAACCAAGCACGCTAATGCAAACACAAACAAACAATGATCCAGCAGTGGGGACCAGCTCGTTGCCTCCCTTTAACTGCGGTTGATGAGCTGATCCTCAACAGCTGTGTCGCTGCTGCTGCTGGATCCTCAGGACCTGGGTTCCCTGCTGGAAGAGGAGGAAGCGCAAAAACAGAATGCAGGGGGGCCAGCGAGTCAAACCCTGACACAAATGCCAGTTTTTTGCCATGTAAAAAAATTACATCAAGAGAAATAATTTCACAACTTTTACCACCTTTCATGTGACCTATAACCTATACAGTGCAATTGAAAAACAAATTGAAACCTCTAAAGAGGAAAAATATAAAATAAAAAACTGAGAATAACCTGGTTGCATAAATATGCACATGGTTAAACTAATACTTTGTTGCAGCACCTTTGGCTTTTACAGCACTCAGTCTTCAGGAGCCAATCAGTGTGGCACATCTTGATGTGGCATTATTTGCCCACTCTTCTGTGCAAAACTGCTTCAAATCTGGCAGATTGCGCTTTATTTTAGATGTCGACAGCAGAAGATCACCCCCACCTGTCTACACGTCAGGTCCACGGTAAGGGGACACAGAGCTGAAACCATTTTCCAAAGAACAGAACAGCTTCTAAATGAGAGGATTAGGCAGATTCAATTCACAATAGACACCCTGGAAGCAAAATTTGACCAAAGAAGGGAGGAATTATCCTCACTGCTTCCCGCTGAAGTCATGGAAGGAGTCTCGAAACTGGTTTCTAGGTCACAGTCCATACAACACATTAAAGTTAAAGAATGGCAGACATGAAAATTCAGCAACTTTCAGACAAAGCACACCCTGAACCGAACCAAGACCCTCTCTTGGAGTGGACAACAGATCCACAGCGGGAAAAATGGGTAAAAAACTTATCCAGATTTAATAAAGCCTTTTGGATAAAGGGTGAAACGTTTTCAAAAGAAAACTTAAACAAGTCCAGATGAACACAAAGTCTACTCTTGGATAATTATGACCTTCATGACTGAGAACCTACACAGACAAAGGAATCGAAATTACATTTCTCACTATCCCGTGCATATACATGGACAACAGTAAAGTGCAGTGTTGGGATTCAGCTCGCCGGCCCCCCTGCAGTCTGGTGGTGGCGCTCTCTCCTCGTCCAGCAGGGGGCCCAGGGCCTGAGGATCCAGCAGCGGCAGAGACACAGCTGCTGGGGGATCAGCTCATCAGCCGTCAATAAAGGGAGGCTACGAGCTGGTCTCCGCTGCTGGATCATAGTTGCTTGTTGTGGGTTTTTGTAGTTTGTTGTTTCCTGTGCTCGCTCATTTGTGTTCGATCCTGTTTGTTAGTTTGTGTTAGGATTTGCCTACACTTTCCTGTTTTGTGTTTTTGAGCCCCGTTTTGCTATTGGAAGTTTTCAGTTCGCCTCACCCAATAAAGGGATTTTTGTTGGAGCGCACCAGCCTCGTGTCTGCATTTGGGTCCTGGACAACACGACAAACATGTAACATGCAGAAGCACAACAATACAATTCTAATCTCTAAGTTAAAATAGAGCGCAAGTAGCATAAGGCTACTTCTACCCAGTACCACCAACATAACAAAGTATGACAAGACCTAAACTACACTAAAAGTACACTGAGCACCCCAACTGTGTGCATTTAGAGGGAGTGTACTGTGAGGGGGCCACGCAGTGGTGCAGCGGTTAGTGCTGTTGCCTCATAGCAAGAAGGTCGTTGGTTCGCTTCCCGCTGCTGCTGGCCTGTGTGGAGTTTGCATGTTCTCCCTGTGTGTTCCCACCGGGTACTCCGGCTTCCTCTCACAGTGCAAAAACATGCAAGGTTAATTGCATAATTGCTAAATTGTCCAATAGAGTGTGAATGTGTGAATGGTGTGTGTGCCCTGCGACAGACTGGTGACCTGTCCAGGGTGTATCCCTGCCTTTGCCCTAAGAGAGCTGGACATAGGCACCAGCAGACCCCCGCGACACCACTGGGTATAAAGTGGGTAGGATAATGGATGGATGGATGGATGGATGGACTTTGAGGTAACCCCCAGGTTGTAATTGAAGGGTTAAAGGTTTTAGTGCAAATGTAGTTAATAGGCCATACTTGAAGCAGCAGTAATGATAATACGTACTTTTATATAAAATATAATACTAGCAGCAGGTGTGTGCATATGCAGAGGTAGTCGTCTCAGTCCACTGTTGAGTGTTTGTCCAGCAACACTCAACAGTGGTGGGGGGTGAGAGTCCAGTGTCTTCCTAGACTCCTGTCAGCCTCGTGGTCCTGCTGGCAGGGGCTGAGAGTGGGGAGGGGAAAGAGTTCAGCAGTCTCACAGCCTGGTGGATGAAGCTGTTGGTGAGTCTGGTAGTGCGAGAATGGAGGCTCCTGCACCTTTTTCGAGAGGGTAGGAGGCTGAACAGTCTGTGTGCAGGGTGACTTGACATCATTGACAATTGTGCTGGCTTTGCAGGTGAGGCAGGTGGTATAGATGTCTTGCAGGGAGAGGAGTGATACACTAATTATCCTCTCAGCTGTTCTCACAGTGCATTGTACAGTCTTTCTGATGTACTCAGTGCAGCTCCTACCCCACACAAGAATACAGATGGAAAAAATGCTCTCGATGAACCTCTATAGAATGTGATCATGATAGAACACTTGCCCGCTTGAGTTTGCACAGGAAGTGCTGTGCCTTTTTGGCCAGTGATGCAGTGTTGGGTGGTCCAGGAGAGGTCTTCGCTGATGTGCACCCCCAGGATTTGGTGCTGTTCACCCTCTCCATTGCAGCACCATCGATGGTCAGTGGGGGGTGTTGGGTGTAGCCTCTCTGGAAGTTGACCACAATCTCTTTGGTCTTGCTGACGTTTAGCAGGAGATTGTTTTCTTTGCACCATCTGGTCCGGAGCTCCACCTCTTTCCTGTAGTGGGTCTTGTCGCCCTTGGTCATGAGCCCCACCAGTGTTTTGTTGCTCGTAAACTTCACCATGTGGTTGAAACTGTAGGTTGGTGTGCATTCATGTGTCAGCAGGGTGAAGAGGAGGGGACTGAACAAACAGCCTTGTGGGGCCCCTGTGCTCAGGGTGATGCTGTTTGAGATGATTTTGCCAACACGCACCGTTTGAGGCCTCTGGCTGAGGAAATCCAGCAGCCAGTTGCAGAGGGACGTGCTGAGACCCAGTTTGTCCAGTTTGCAGATGAGTTGCTGTGGTATTGAATGCTGAACTGAATGCTGAGCCTGTCGACTGTACACATATTCCGACGTAGACTGACAAAAAAAAACCTTGCAGACAAACTTATTTGACAAACAAAAAAATGCACTGTTCTTGGTAAAGTCACTGTTGTTCCACTGGATAATGATGGTCGTTGCTGTGTTCCGTGGTATATGTGATTTCTTGAAAGCTCTTTTGTAGCCTTCACCTGACTGATATCTTTGAATAATGAGATCCTTGTGATGCTTTGGAAGCTCTCTGCGGACCATGGCTGGGGCTGGAAGATGTGGCTACAAAAATGTCGGGAAAATCCTACTAAACCAGTTACTTTATTTGAGGTTGATCAGAGGCACTTCAAATGGTGACAGGTGTGTGCTGACTCCAGTTTAACATGAGTTTGAATGTAATTGGTTAAATCTGAACACAGCCACATACCCGGTTATAAAAAAGTGTACACACTAATGCAGCCGCATTATCTCAGTTTTTAATTTTTAATTCACCTCCCTGAAAGATTATTTCTCTTGATATAATTTTTTTACATCACAAAAACCTGACATTTGAACAGGGGTGTGTAGATGTTTTATATCGACTGTAGTTAAAAACTAAAGGAAGGCAATGAACAGATGTCTATATAAGTTCTCAGTCATCCAGGTCATAGTTATCCAAGAGACCTTGCGTTCATCTGGGCTTGCTTAAGTTTTCTTTTGAAAACAATTCTCCTTCTATCAAAAAGGCTTCATCAGTTCTCATCAAGCGGGGAGCAGAGCTTGAAGATATAGCCCTTGTTGACCATTGGCATGCTAATGTCAACTGAGAGTCCTTCACATTAGCATGCCAATGGTCTGGATGGATGTCTGAGGGTTGTTAGCAGGGTCGTCCTCCTTAGGAGAACTGAAGAAGCCTTTTGGATAGAAGGCCAAACGTTTTCAAAAGAAAACTTACACTTAAAACTTAAAGTCCAGATGAAAACAACTCTACCTGTTGCTCTCATTCTCACCTGCGTGCCAACGAGATTGAGCTCACCTGCACCGCATGAGCAATCACAGCAGCTATATAAGCTGCCGTTTGAGACGCTCCGGTGCCAGATTGCCTTCTCTTATCACTTTTGTGTTCACTGAGCATTCAAGCGGGATTTTGTATTTTGGACCTTTTGGACTCAGAACCTTTGCGTGTTTCCTGGCCTCAAGCCTGTCTGAACCCTTTAGTTGTGTGCTGAGAAGCGGCCGAGGCGGCATCGGGGGCGGCGCGATGGAGGGGACGATGCCTGGGGAGCACACAGCACGACACCCCCCCACTAGCCATGCCGGCCTGGGAGGACCGGAATGGAGGGAATCGTCGCCGGCCCACTTGTCCCTCCAGGCAGCAGACGAGGAGTATCGCCAGGTGCTGAGCATCTGCACCCCCTGCGCCACAGAAGGTACACCATCAGTCATGCTCCAGAGTCAGTGGTTGGTTGCACGTTATGCAGCCAACCTGAGGGAAACACCATTCTTTTATGGATGGCCTTCTGCGTCTTCGGTGACACGTTCCTGGAGGGGCTTGCTTCGCACATCAGGGGGTTGATGGCGGGGGGTGAGTGGCCCGCCTCACTAGATGGCGCAATCGCACTGGCCAGCCAGCTGGAGCGTCTTCTCTGAACCTGAACCAGAACCGGTGTCTGAACCTGCCCCAGAACTGGTGTCTGAACCTGAACCAGAACCAAAGTCTGAACCTGTCCCAGAACCAGTGTCTGCTCCAGTTCCTGCACCAGCCCCAGAACCACAGCCTGCACCAGCCCCAGAACCACAACCTGCACCAGCCCCATAACCACAGCCTGCACCTGCCCCAGAACCACAGCCTGAACCTCCCCCAGAACCAGACCTGAATCCACAGAAGGCCTTGTCAGCAGACTCGAAGCCCGAGGTGGTCCCGAACCCCGAGGCGGTCCTGAAGCCCCAGGTGGACCCGAAGGAGTGCCGATGGGGCTGAAGGCTGTGCCTGCCCTGACGACAACAGAGACTCTGAACCCCGCAGCTGAGCCTCCGACCCCCGCAGCCAAGTTCCTGATCTCGGCAGCAAGGGCTGCTGCGTCTGCGAAGGCTTGGGCTGCTCCCGAACCCCTGACAGAGTTCGGTCCTAAGAAGGCAAGGGCCACTCCAGAACCTCGATCCGAGGTCGGCCCCAAGAAGGCGAGGGCCCCCTTTGTGGCCTCTGAGAAAGATGCTGCCAATCCTGTGGAGGCTGATGGCGTCGCCAGACCGAAGCAGCCATCGACCTTGGGGAGATGGAGGAGACCTTCAAGGCCGGCGCCGCAGCCACCCCCACCGAACCGGTTCCGGAGGGCCAGGGCCTTCAGTTCATCGAGGGATCAAACCCGGTCCCTCCATCCGACACCCCCGCCTCCTGCCCTGTTTGGGATGTCGAGAGCCGTCCACACAGCTGTTAGCCTGTGTGGCTCTCTCCCCCTCCCCTACCTGTTGCTCTCTGGATCTGGCACACCTGCGTACCAATGAAATTGCTCACCTTGCTTTTTCATTGTGATTGACAGAATATTCAAGAACTGGTGAAGCAATGCTGTTTTAATGCACATGCGTTACGGCTGCTCATCCCCAGTGGCGCCGCCCCCGTCGTTGTCATTATTCTCCAGAAAGGGTTTTTCTTGGCTCCCTAAATGCCAGTTTTCACGGTTCCAATTGCACATCCTTGTTTACTTTACACCTCAGGCTCATTTTTCCAGCTGAAAAAAAATGTTTTTTAGTGTTTCTTGTCAGGGTGCAAGTCTGGATCCAAAAACAACACAAGGTTGCAGGTTAAAACACACGATTTTATATTCTTGGAGAACTGTATGGAGAGGGCATTGGGCTTGCCATTCCTGGTTCCAGGGTGATAGGAGAGGGAGAAGTTAAAACGAGTGAAAAACAGGGCACCGGGCTTGTCAGGAGTTTAGCCTCTTGGCTGTCCTTATGTATTCAAGGTTCTTGTGGTCTGTCCACACTAAGAAGGGTGTTTGCCCCCCTCCAGGCAGTGCCACCACTCCCCCAGGGCCAGTTTTACTGTCAGCAGCTCACAGTTCCCGATTTCGTAGTTACATTCGGCGGGGGTCAGCCGGCAAGAGAAGAATGTGCACGGGTGTAGCTTTTGGTCACTGGAGGCTCTCTGTGACAGGCCCACTCCCAGGTCCGAGGCGTCCACCTCGACCACAAATTGTCACTCTGGGTCTGGGTGGAGGATAAGGGCCGAGGTAAAACTAACCTTCAGCTTGCTGAATGGGGTGTCTGCTTCAGTGGACCACACAAAGGGTCTCTTGGAACTGGTGAGAAAGATGAGGGGGGCTGCCACAGGGCTGTATTTCCAGATGAACCTCCTGTAAAAGTTGGCGAACCACAGGAGTCGTTGCAACTGCTTTCGTGAGTCTGGCTGCAGCCATTTGAGCATGGCGAAGCCTTCAAAGGGTCCATGCAGATGTTCCCGGCTGCGATCAGGTACCCTAGGAAGGAGACGGGGCGTGAAACTCGCAGTTGTAAGCTTTAACAAACAGGGAGTGTTCCAGCAATCGTTGGAGGATGGCTCTCACATACATCACATGGTCCTCCAGGGACCAGGAGAAAATCAAGATGTCGTCAATATAAACAAAAATGAAGCAGTTTAGCATGTCCCTCAAGGTGTCATTCTGAAAAACAGCAGGGGTGTTAGTCACCCCGAATGGCATGACCAGATACTCATAATGTCCCGCGGGAGTGTTGAAGGCCGTCTTTCACTCGTCCCCCTCGCGTATGTGAACCTGGTGGTATGCGTTGCAGAGGTCCAGCTTAGTTAAGATCATGGCCACTTGCAACCGTTTGAAGGCTGAGAAGATCAGGCGAAGAAGAATGCTGCTTCAGCAGGAGATAAGGAGGGGTGACTTATTCCAGCGGCCAGATCGTACTGTCAGGGTGCACGTCTGGATACAAAAGCGGCACGAGGTTGCAGGTTAAAACACACGAAAGATTCTCACTCACAGACCAGGGATCAGGCAGGCTCAGGGTCAGGTACAGGCAAGGTTCAAAGTCCATGATTCCACACTCACAAACCAGGGATCAGGCAAGCTCAGGGTCAGGTACAGGTAAAGTTCAAAATTCACTAGTACAACCATAAGAAGTGCTGAAACGCTCAGTGAAACACAAAAGGAGAGAGACAGTCTGGCAACGAGTGTTTCTCAGCCAGCAGCTTAAAAAATCATCCTGATTGTTCACGAGCTGCCGGTATGTCTTGTTACTGTTGCTGCACAGGTGTGTCAGAACCAGAGAGAGCAACTGGGTGGGGAGGGGGAGAGCCACACAGACTGCCAGCTGTGACAGTTTCTCAGGTTTCTCCTCTCAATATTTGACTTCTGTGGGCAAAGCCTCTGAAACATAATTATTTAAGGGAGGAACATTATATTGACGATCGGTTTCAGCCGCTGCGTTTATCGAGACCCACTGAGTCGTCTCCTGGGATTGGCTACATACCGGATTTTTTTTTAAATAAATAACACATTCACCTATTTGGAGTGTGACTCCTGCACACAGATGTGCACATGTTTCTAGGTTGATAAGATGATTGACAAATGAGGGCCATTGTATGTTTACTTAACTACAGTTGCTAATATTTTTTTTTTCTTTTTTTTTACATTGATATTTATTTGATCTTTAAAGTAAAGGCAGATAGTAAAATTTCCAAGCCTGGAATAAATAAAGGATTTATTTTCTTAATAATCTAATATATTTATATACACATACTGTACATATACACTAAGGATATAAAAATTAAAACTGATATATTTTTCATTATATATACAATTTTGAGGAAGGTGTTTTATTTATGGAAAACAAAACACCTCCATCTGGGGTCACACACGGGTTAAAATGGACATTTGTGCTTACTGGTTTGGGCAGGCTACATTGGTGCATGTCATCATAGCCTGTGCCTCTCTGTCTGCCTCCACAGGGATGGTTTATGGTCCCTGGAGCACTGGTCACACCATCGCTGTAGTGGCTGGTATGGGATGGGTTGTAGCCTCTGTGGGCATGGTGACGGTGATGGTAGTGGCTGTCAATGAGCAAGTACATAAAAACAATTCTAAAGAAATGAATTCAACTGATTTACTATTTTTACATAACAGTAGTAGAGTACAAAATAAGTCAGACATTCAGGAAACTACTGTATATTGTTTTTTTTAAATCCTTTTTCAACATGCTTTTCTTTATAATGGCATTCTAAAATGTGCTGGATAATAAATAATCTGCCAAAAAGAACTTTACTTGTTGGGAGGAGAAGGTGGGTCATGTTCTGGAGCAGCCAGGCTAAAAGCATTGCCTAGCAACATATGCATCTGCTTGCGGACCTCATCAATGGATGGCTGAGAGCTGAGTGTGGAGGAGTCAGAGCCGCAGTGAGCCTTCACACCCAGGCTGCTGTTACCCGTGCCAGTTGATCCTCCCCGAAAACCCAAAGAGGTTATCAAATGATCCACATTCGTCTCCTCAAATGGTTCTGGTTCACCCTGTAGAGAACACATTTTTGATAAGGAGGACTAAATTGTGTTCTCAAAGAAAAAAAAGGCACATGGATTTAGTTATAAAAAATATTTTTTAAAACATTTAACATAAAATGTTATGAATGTGACATGTGGTGTTAGATCTTTTTTTTTTTTTTACTTTTTTTTGTCAGATACATAAATCATGCTGCAAAATGCAGATTGGAATATCGCACCAAAGATTGTTTTTTTTTTCATGGGATTTGAAGGAACAAGGGTACACAAAAGAAGCTCAGGACACCTTCTAATAGGCCACATTTTCTTTTTCCTTTTCTGGGAAAGAGAATTTTAGCTTCTTTTTTCTGTTTTTTTATGTTTTCTTAAAGGTGGCTTGTGCAGTTGTTTATGTTTGCAATGATTTATTTCAAGTTTAGTTTTATTTCTTTTCTTTCGCGTGTTTTTTTGCCAACCAAGCTTTGACTGGCTGGGGTGCTGTTCAGGAGCCGTCGTGGTGACTGACAACCTCTCTAAGCTATTGCAAAAGCACGCCGTCAAAGTGGGCACCTGTCTTTTCTGTGTGCCAGCCATTGTACCTGCCAAGGGAATTCAATTCTGTTTTGCTGGAAGCTATACACATCCCTCCAAACTCCACCAACAACAGGACTGAGGCGCTAAACAAATCCCACCAGCTCATTAGTAAACAGCAGATAGCTCACTCTAATGCCGTTCTCATCCAGGCTGCGGATATCAAACATGCTAATCCCGGGAGCATGTTTCCACAAGTCTATGGACAAATCAACTGTCTCACAAAAGGTACCAAAGTCCAGAACAATGTTAACATCACACACAAAAAAACAAACAAACTACAAAGCACCCCCACCTTGGCACTTTAGACCACACTACTGTTATGCTAATGCCTGCATACAGACCACTGGTTAGGGTAAGAAAATCAGCCAACAAAAAGATCCGTGTTTGGCCAGAGGTGTCATCAGAGGCATTCCAGGACTGTTTCTCCAACATCAATTTGAGAATATTCAGACAAGCTGCCATCTACAACATTATCACTAACCTCAATGAGTACACAAATCCGTGACTGCATGGACGGTGTCATAGTCACCAGAACCATCTCCATTTGGGCCAAGTAGATCCATGGCTGACAGGGACAGTCCACAGCTTGAGTTTTGTCCGCAACAACACTCAACACTCACAAAAGATCCCTCCGCCTTCCAACAAAAAAGGTGCTGTTGCTATCTCTTGACAATGTGAGGAGATAGACCGGAAAGACCAAAGCAAGGAAAGCCAAGGAAATTCAATGCTGTCTCGATGACATTCCTAGTCATGTCTCAAGAGTCTGTCTTTACAGGCATCTTCAACACCTCACATTCAGATCTCAAAGAAGCCATCTCCATCCTGCTACACAACTACCAATGGTAACTACCACTCCCTTCATCGTGAAGTGCTTTGAGCAACTAATCATGCGTCACATCAAATCCACCTTCCACTAAAATGCTGTTAATCGATTTAGCCAGCATTCAACATAATTATCCCCCAGCAGCTCATCATCAAACTAGTCCAGCTGGCACTCAACACCTCCACGTGCAAATGGCTGTTGGAGAAGACCGAGAAAATCACAGGCAAATCGGTTTGGCAGTAACACCTCCAGCACCATCACACTAGACGCAGGGGATGTGTACAGAGCTCAGTCCTTTTCACTCTGCTGAACCATCACTGCACATCAACATCCAGTTTCAACCTTTTCATCAAGTTCACAGCTGACATGATTGTAACTGGTCTCATCATACAGGAGTGAAGTATATTGCCTGGCCACATGGTGCAAGGACACTAATCTCCACCTGAATTTGGAGAAGAGGAGGGAGATTGTAGCGGTGTCACTTGCACTATCCAAGTTAGATTTCTGTCTTCACCTGGACTTGTGTAAGGTTTTCTCAAAGGTTTTCTCAAAAATATTTTGCCTTTTCTCCAGATAACTTCTAACTTGACTGGGAGCAGAGTTTGAAAAAATAGCCCTTTAGAATCATTAGCATGCTAATGGATTGGATGGTCACCTGAGAGTTGTTGGCAGGGTAATTCACCTAGTTTTGGTTTGGGTGCTTCCCCTTTCTCTGCTGGGTACATGGTGATGAGTCACCAGGTCTGATGAAACGATGTGAACTTTTTTGTTGATGGAATAAGTAGAGGACTGTAAAGAAAGTGCCTACGTCCATCACTTCTGTTTAAAGATGGTTTTTCCAACTTCACGTGACTAGCTTCCCTGAAACCTCTCTTAAACCAGCAATCTCCTCTGGACAGTACACATACTTGGCTGTTCTCAATGGTGTGTCTGTATAGGTTCTTAGTCATCCAGGTCATAGTTATCCGAGAATAGACTTTGTGTTTATCTGGACTTTAAATTTTCTTTTTAGAAAACAGTTCGTCTTCTATCCTAAAGGCTTCATTAGTTCTGATCAGGTTGGGAGCAGAGCTTGAAGATATAACCCTTGTGGACCATTGGCATGCTAATGTCAACTGAGAGTCCTTAACATTCATATGCCGATGGTCTGGATGGATGTGTAGGGGTGGTTAGCAGGGTCATTGACTTAGTTTTGGTTCGGGTGTTTTTTTCTTTTGACCGCTGGGTCGCATGGTGATGCAACACTAGGTCTGCTGAAACTGTGGGAATGTTTTTGTTTTTGGAATGAATGAAGGACTGCATTATACATGGGTGAAAGATAGTGTCTGAGACCGCCACCTCTGTTCAAAGATGGTTTTTCCAACTTAACATGGATGGCTTCTTTAACACCTCTTTCAAACCAGCAATCTTCTCTTGCCAGAACACGTACTTGGTTGTCCTCAAAAGAATGTCCGCTTTCGGAATGCCTGAATGCTTCTGTACCTTTTTCCAGATGGCAGAAAGGTGAAGAGCGTGTGTGGGGTCAGCCACAATACTGGTGGCCTTACGGGTGCAGCGTGCGGTCTAAATGTCCATTAGGGGGGTTAAGGAGACACCGACGTTCTTCTCAGCTGTCCTCACTATCCGCTGTAGGGTCTTGCTCTCCGCCACGGTGCAGTTCCCAAACCAGACAGTGCAGCTGCTCAGGATGATCTCAAGAGTCCCCCTGTAGAAGGTGGTGAGGATGGCGGGAGGAAGATGAGCTTTCCTCAGCCTTAGTAGGAAGTAGAGGCACTGCTGGGCTTTCCTGCTGATTTTGGTGGTGTTGAGAGACCAGGGGAGGTTCTCCTCCAGATCATCTCATCAGTCTTGTTGACTTTCAGAGACAGGTTGTTGGCTTCACACCATGCAGTTAGTTGTTGAACCTTTTCTCTGTGTGCTGACACGTCATTCTTGCTGATGGGACTCACCATGGTCTTGTCATCACAGTCGTTAGTCAGCAGTGTGAACAGCAGGGGGGCTGAGGACGCAGCACTGGGGGGCCCCGGTGCTCAGTGTGGTGGTGCTGGAGGTGCTATTCCCGATTTGGACTGACTGAGGTCTCCTGGTCAGAAAGTCCAAAATCCAGTTGCAGAAAGAGGTGTTTAGTCCAAGCAGGCTTAGCTTCTCAATGAGCTGCTGAAAGATGATGGTATTGAATGCTGAGCTAAAGATGCTCTGCAGAGAGAGTTGGCGAGTCCTGGTGATCATTGTGGCAGTTGTAACCACTATCTGCAGGTGTTTGTGGTCCTTTGCAGTAGTGCTGCCATACCATACAGTGGTGCAGCTGGTCAGAATGGACTCGATAATGCCACTGTAGAAGTTGTTGAGTATTTTGGATGACATGACATTCTTATCCTTCTCATAATGTACAGCCACTCTTGAGCCTTCTTCACCACCTGGGTTGTATTAAGTGTCCAGGTGAGGTCATCACTGATGTGGACTCGCAGGGATTAAAAGCTTTTTACTCTTTCTATCTCAAGATGTGTCACTTTTGACACAAACACGCAGGCAGGTGTCTTCCGCTCTTCCCACTGAAATCTAGACAATAACCAATAATCAACAACTTCTAAATTTTAAGATGTGAACAAATAACCTGTTTTTGCTCTGAAAAGTGAAGCATATTTTACTACTGATTATCGATGACTTGCATGGTTGTATAACAGTTGAGACAGATGTGCAAGTAGGTGGAGATGGCGGCACCATCAGTTCAGAACTGATGAAGCCTTTTGGATAAAAGGCGAAATGTTTTCCAAAAAGAAAATTGAACAGTCCAGGTGAACACAAAATCTTTTCTCGGATAACTATGACACTGGATGACTGAGAACCTACGCAGACACCATTGGCATACTAATGTTAAGTTGACATTAGCATGCCAGCAGTCCTCAAGGGCTATATCTTCAAGCTCTGCTCCCAGCCTGATCAGAACTGATGAAGACTTTTGGATAAAAGGCGAAACATTTTCCAAAAAGAAAATGTAAAGTCCAGATGAACACAAAGTCTATTCTCGGATAACATAGGAAGATGAAAATGACGACTGAGTTGAACTGCAAAAAAAAAATGGAAGCAGATTTATAGCATCCCGTAGAGGACATGTCTAAACGCATTGCAGAATTTGAAGCACAACTGCATCATTTACAGCTCCAGACACATACACACACATGGGCCTCACACTCACCTCCTCAAGTATCACCTGTGAGACCTCAACAGGGGGGAGCCAGGGCCTTCGTTCCTGAGCTCCACCCTTAAAAAGCACCACTATCTCCACTCACAGCTGAGTCAACACCAAGAAATGAAAACTATCGCGCAATACACAACAATCAACACTCACATTCGATATAGGAACCATGTCAATCTTATCATATCAGCTAATTGAGAACTGTTACCACCTTTCCCCTACAGAGCTGGCCCCTGGATCAGGCCTTAAAGGGCCACACACAGGGGGTATCGCTCACTGTTGAGACTGTTGGCAATCAATGTCACTCTTTTCTCCTAAGTCTTCACTTAAGCTGCTGGAAAGAGCTCCTCCTCCAGGCGCTCAAGGCTGAGATTCTCCTGCATCCCTAGGGAAGGACTGTTCCCTTCTCTAACAGTGAAACCCACCTATGCACGGACACAACATTGAACGTCTCTGCCATCATGCGTGTGGGAGATTCACCTCCAGGAGATTTGCTCGTTGCTGACGTTTACTGCTGACGTATATTTTCAGATGAACCCTATTTTGAAGAAAGACAGGCTAGAGCCCTTGGCCCTACAATAGCTGCCTCTAATAAGGTCTGTGATTGGCAGGAGACATCTACAGAAAATGTTCATAGCCTCTCATCACATTTAGTTCACATTCCATAAATCTTCAACCACCACTCATGTATTTTGAATCATTAACAATTACAAAGTCAACATGATGCTAAAGACACCAAGGACACAGGAAAACTAACAAAGCACTCAAAGATGTACCTCCCGTTTATGTGGGTGACTGACCAGATGGGTGTTGGCCTTTTCAAAGCCAGGCCTGTGAAGTTCAAAATTGACACATCCAACCCGGGCA
>CAAE01014539.1:211930-223379 GCA_000180735.1 Tetraodon nigroviridis | reverse complement strand
ATCTATCTATCTATATATATCTATATCTATAGATATATCTATATATATAATAATATATGATCCGGGTGTAAATTGATACATTTAGGATCCAAAAATAAAGTTGTTGACACATTTATCAAAAAACTGTTTAAACTATTTTAAACAGACTTAGGTGTTTTGTTGTGGGCAAGCGTTTGATGTTGATTGAAGATTTCTATCAAAAGTACTCTGGATTGTTCTAATAAAAAATCACAAACAGATGAACAGGAAGGAAAACTTATATTGTGCAATATAGAGAGAAAAAACTTTAGCATTGACTGTACATCAAAAGATTATCTCCCCAAATGGAGAATTTAGTCAGAATATTTAGCATATTTTGAGCCCTCCTACAACAAAAAAATCCAGCTGGACTGGACAATTTTTTCTGTCCTGCTGCCAACACATGTTTATGTCCATTTCTGTCATGCTACTAAAGCATGTTCAAATCAATTTTTAACCAGTTGCACGGTCAAATATCCATCTTCATTCTTGAAGTTGGCATGTTGGGGCTCTTGCACATCTTCTTTTCAGACTCCTAGATCAATTCTGATTCTTTTTCAGCTATCAGATCCATGTAATTTCACAGGCTTGCTTCTAAAATAGTCACAACTGTTGTTTTCCACAATAATCTAAGCATAGCACTGAAATTTAGAGAACTACATTGTCAATAGGTATACATGCTTTTTTGATTGTTTGTCTTGTTTGCTTTGTTTTGTTTTGTTTTGTGATAACTAGGATGCTGCAGTTAAAGAATCTGATGGCTGTAGGGAAAATTGACCTACGGTAGTGCTTCTTCCTGCATTAAGGATGCCAAAATCTATTATTGAAGGAGTTGCCTAGGGCCTCAGTGAGGTGCAATGGGTGGAGATAGTTACTCCTGATGGATGTCAGCCTGGCCAACATCCTTCTGTCTGCCACCTCTTCAGTAGAGTTCAGGTTGCAGCCCAGGACAGAGCCAACTCATGTCGACATTAAAACCAGAAAGGCAGAACTTTAGACCAGGTCTACACCAACATTCCTGGAGCCTATAAAGCATGCCCTTCCCCCCACCTCAGACACTCAGACCATTTCTCCTTATTCCTTACACCAGCCCCCCTTATCTGCAGGTCCAAGCCACAGTACAAGACAATGCAGTGCTTGACTGATGAGGCCACACTATCCCTAGAGGATTGTTCGGAGAACACCACATGGGAGCTCTTTGAGAAACCAGACATTGAGCTCCACAAGTACTATCGTACATCAGTTTCTACATGGATAATGTCATAACAACAGGTAAAAATATTACCTAATCAAACCCTGGTTCAACACCCACATCAGAGCACTACTCCAAGCCAGAGATTCAGCTCTCCATATCCTCAACCACCATCTTGACTGGTGCCCCCCAGGGCTGTGTCCTCAGTCCAATCCCGTACACACTGTACACGCACAACTGCGTTGCCACCCATGGCAATCATGATGAGGCAATGTTCATGAAGGTGGTCCAAGCACTGGCAGCCTGGTGCAGCGACAATCACCTCAACTTCAACACCAAGAAGATAAAGAAAATCATCATTGACTTCAGAAAATCAAAGACTACACTCAGTTTCTGACCCGCTCCACTTTTTTCCCATTGATAAAAAGGTGTCATGGCGTGTGACTCGAGGCCACGCTGCCTCTCCCCTCTCTGATACCTGACAGTACGATCTGGCCAATCATCAATCTAGCGCACAGTTCCTCTATCTTGGAACAATTTGACGGTGACCCCAGGCTCTGTTAGCCTCTCCTGACAAGCTGCTCACTCCTGTTTTCCTGGCAGCTTTCGCCTCAGAAGCAACCAAGGTGGGCTTCGCCTATAGCTACCTTTCGGGAGAGGCCCGGCTCTGAAGGCCCTGCCTGCGTGTCCTTCAGTGCCTTCACAGCAAAGCTGCATGCGGTGTTTGGCTTCTCCCAGGACGCGGCTGCTGTGGAGCTGCTGAGCCTGCGTCGGGAGCAAAGCAGTGGGAGGGACTTCGCCGTGGAAGATCCAGAAAAGAGCGGAGCACACGGCGCTGTGAGCCTCACTTACTGTGCTGTACCCAGAGGGCCAAATTAGAGGCAACTGCCGCTGGCCGGTCTGTCACGCCAGGCGGCAGACAGGGAGCAACAGGTGAAAGCTTAGCTGCGGAGACTCCTGTCCTGCAGGCGGAGAGGCAGAGGCAGAGGTCCAAGGTGGAGCTGAGTGAGCGCTCTCACAGGCTCCAGGTGGAACTGGACAATGTCTCTGCCTCGTTGGAGGAGTCTGAAGCCAAGGGTGTGAGAACTGGAGGTGAAGGTGAAACCAAAGAGGTGAAGAAGCTGAGCAGCAAATTGCAGCACCTTTGCTGTAGAAGGAGAAGCATTTGAGGTTCAACTTAAGCAGCCATGTCCACCAGTTGGAGGTGGAGAGGAACATCTTGGTGAAGCGGCAGGAGGAGGATGAGGAGGCTCACAGCAACCTGTAGAAAGAGCTACAGACTCTGCAGGCTCAGTTGCCGGTGGCCAGGAAGTAGTTGAACGAGGATGTAGGGGTGATTGAGGGCCTGGAGGACCTCAGGAGGCCCGAGAGAAGGAGACCAAAGCTCTGTTCATGAGAGCTCTGGAGGAGGCCCCAGATGCTGAAGAGGTGCTAGAGAGGCTCAACAAGCAGCTGTGGGCTGAAATGGGAGATCTGATAAGCTCCAAGGACAATGTGGGGAAGAACGTCCATGAGGTGGAGATATCTGAATGAACACTGAACCAACAGCTGGAGCACCATGTGATGGGACCAGCCCCTGAACCAATGTCTGAAACTGCCTCAGAACCATTATCCGATTTTTTCCCAGATCCAGTACCTGAACTTGTCCCAGAACCTGTGTCAGCACGAGTACCCATCCCAGGACCCCCAGCGGAGAAGAGTCAGCTGTTGGAGACCGCAGTCGCGGCGCCGAAGCCTAAGATGGTCCTGACTGCAGCCGCGGCGCTGAAGCCTAAGACAGCCCCGTCCAAAGCCGAAGCCACAAACGGTCTCGTCCGTAGCCCCACAGTCACAGACAGCCCCGTCTGTAGCCCCAAAGCCACAGACGGCCTTGTCCGCAGCCCCAAAGCCCCAGGCAGTTCCAAAGCCCCAGGCGGACTCAACGGCGTGCGCCCGCCCTGACGACGAAGCCAACGGCTGTGCCCGCCCAGGTTTAATGTAATGGAAAAACGCCCACTCTAGTAACCCCAGCCACAACCACCGTACCACTGAATCTGTCATCAAGACAAAAAGCAGCATAAAAAAGGTGACAGACAATTTTTTTATTATAGTGCAAACTGTAAAAAAAACACCTTTATGTATGTAATCCCCTAGCTACAGTTTTTGTTGCCATCGTTTTTTTGTTGTTGTTTTTTTTTCTTCTTTAAATTAACAAATAAAAAATACATAAGCAAAAAAAAATTATTAGGTACTTTCTGGTACAGAAAGGGGGGCTACCCCGTAGCTGAACATCGGAGAGACTGGAGATCACATCTGTTACATATTCCTCATCTTCAAGTACAGCTTTTGCAATTAGCATCAATGCATCATTAACTACCTCCCTGTCTGAAAATGCCTTCTTCTTCCTCAAGAATTGCATAGTTCTAAATGAGGCTTCGGTTGCTTTTTGGAAGGTCTTAACTGATCTTGTGAAAAAAGCTTGCTGTTTGCACAAAGCTACCTTTACCTCATGGATTTTTTCTGCTGGCAGTGTACTGTCCTGCAGATAGTTAGCACGATAGCTTGTGTGACATGTTGTGAAATGTCTCTCCACATTGTGCCGCTTTGCCGGCGCCACAGTTGCTCCGCAAATAAGAAAAACACGTGCTCCTTTTACAGTGGTACAAAAAAAACCCCTCTACCTCCCATTTGTTGTAAAAATGATACGTTTTTTTCTTTTTCCTGCCATCTATTTATGGGTCTCTTCCTCTTCGCTGTGTCCGCTAGCTTGTGTTTGGGACTTGCTGTTTGGGCTATAGGCACAAACAACAGTCAGAATCCATCCCCCCACTCAAAGGCAAAAAGAGACTACCCTCTCACTCACCAGGGTCAACACCAATGCACAGGCACTGAGCCGGGGGGGCAATAAGAATTGCCACCCCTGCCCGTCGCCTCTCACAATCGACAACTCCAGAGTAGAAGAAGCCCCGGAACAACTGAGTTCCTAGGATCACTGGAACACTCAAACCCCTGCACCACAAATTAGATCATATTTACATTTTTAAACTAAACTTTGAACTAGTCCATGTTCGCGACCGTGTGGTGAGAGAGAGAAGAGTCCACTAAGCGGACTCCGCTCTGGACCTGCTGCAATTCATCCACCGTCCAGGCATCGGCGTGGACGATGCGGTGATCTACCTGCAGCACCGGGCCCTGTGTCATCTTGAGGCCTCTGGAGGCGCTGTGAGGGTCATGTTCTTTGACTTCTCCAGTGCCTTCAACACCATCAAGGCCTTCAGCTACTCAGAAGGAAGATGGAGGATGTTGGGCGTGGACCAGCAGCTGGTGGCCTGGACGACAGACTACCTCACTAACAGGCCACAGTATGTGAGTCTGCAGGACAGTCTGTCAGAGGTGGTGGTTTGCAGCACAGCGGCACAGGCTCCTGTTCTCCCTCTACACCTCAGACTTCAGACACAACTCTAATCAGTGCCGGCTCCAGAATTTCTGTGACAACACCGCCATCATTGGCTTTGTGTCAGAAGGGAACAAGCTGGAGTACAGGGAAGTCATCACCAACTTCGTTGAATGGTGTGAGGAGAACCAACTTCTCCTTAACACCAGTAAAACAAAGGAAATGGTGATTGACTTCTGCAGGACCTCCACACCCCACACACCGATGAACATCCAGGGGTCAGACATTGGGATTGTGGACTCTTTTAAATACCTGGGTGTTCACTTCAACAATAAACGGGACTGGTCCGATAACACAAACGTCCTGCTCAAGAGGGGTCAGACTTGCCTGCACCTGCTCAGGAGACTGAGGTCCAGAAGAGCAGGGCTCCTCTGTTGGCCAGACTGACATTCATCAGAAGCAACACCTCCCACCCCCTACACCACACTGTGGAGGCCCTGGGGAGCTCCTTCAGCCCAGACTGAGGCATCATAAGTGTAGGAAGGAGCGCTACCACTGGTCATTCCTCCTCACAGCCATCAGACTGTTTAATGCAGCATCCTGGGTACCACACCAGGACTGCCCAATCTATCTCTTAAATAACCTTGTACAGTACCGGCATGTATATGTTAATATCTTATTTCTTATATTTATTATTTTATATTTATTTTTCCTATTCTCCCATCTCTCTTCAAATTCATTACCTATTTTTTTCTAGAAACATTTTTCTAATATTACTGTATTGCTGCTGCTGGAACAGTGCAATTTTCCCGTTTTGGCATAAATAACAATATTCTATTCTATTCTATTCTATGTAGAATATAAACTTTTCCAAGACTGCCTTCCACTCAAATGGTTAACAAATTTTTTGTTGCATTTGGCGTGGAGGAGGAGAGGTAGCAATTAAATGCTTCAATCTATTAGCTAAACCCAAACTTAAATGTTGCCAAAGTCCATTTGAAAGCCTGAGACTTGCCATTATTCATCTGAACTGGAGGTCAGAAAATGTTTGCAGTTATGTATTGGCCTGCTGCAGGTCCATACTCAGACTTTCTGTCTAAGTTCTCTAAGTTCTTGTCTGACTTTGTGCCCAGAACAGATAAAGTGATTACCTGCTTAGTTAGGCTGATTGTCATATTCAGAGCATGGTCATCTAATTTTTTAAGCTAGAGTTACTGTTGACCTCCAAGGCACATCCGAAGCATATAATAGGTCATAAGTGTGCACCCATAGGGCGCTCACACCCATCCCATATACTGAAACGTGCGTCTTGAGGGGCGATCACCTTTGTAAAGTTTCAAGGCCCTCTGTCAAAAGGGCCTTGAAAATCTGCCAAAAACTGAAAATAGCCCTTACAAAAATAGAAAGACACATTAACCAATATAAGTGTGAATTTGTGGGGCACACACAACCAACCCTTAACACCAACAAGACAATCCTGTCCTTTTGATTAAATGGGTGCTGAAAAATCCCTAAAAATCTGAAAATGGTCCCCACAAGAATAGCAAAACAACAAAATCCTTTAAAACTCAATCCTTTGTTGTACAAAAATAAATAATACACTGAAATGTGTCTCAATGTCGGGGGTTTGTGCATGTGTGAAGATTTAGTCCCCCCAAGTTTAATGGGCTCTGGAAAATCATCAAACAAATGTAAAAAAAGAAAAAAAAAAGTCTGGGTTTTACTCTAATTTTATTTTTTTATAAACTTGAGCATGTATGTTGCCCTACACCGTTTGTTGTGGGGCGACAACATTGCTTTGTTTATTTCTTGGTGTCTTGTCTTTGGGGTGTACTAGTCAAGGTCCAAACTCAGCGGTCCACCTCAGTTGACTCTCAGACTCTCAGTTGACATTAGCATGCCAATGGTCCACAAGGGCTATATCTTCAAGCCTTACACCGTTTGTTGCATCAACATGGGGCACACATTGCTCTGTGTAGAAAATTTGAGTATATTATGCTAGAACTTTTTTTTCTCAAATGAGCAACATTTTGTCTTGACCAGAAGAGATGGCACGTCCGTGCTGAGCCATTCGTTTGTGGAGTGGCTGTTAAGTTTCCCCAATGTACAGTTCCTTGTATTCCTCTTGGCACTGTACAGCATAAACAACATTGCTTTGTTTATGTCTTGGTGTCTTGTCTTTTGGGTGTCAAGGTCCAAACTCAGCGGTCCACCTACATCTTAAAGAAAGCGGACATTCCTTTGA
This sequence comes from Tetraodon nigroviridis, assembly GCA_000180735.1. Classification (NCBI taxonomy): domain Eukaryota; kingdom Metazoa; phylum Chordata; class Actinopteri; order Tetraodontiformes; family Tetraodontidae; genus Tetraodon; species Tetraodon nigroviridis. The sequence continues at coordinate 216,551 of CAAE01014539.1, read as the reverse complement.
GGACAACCAAGTAAGTGTTCTGGCAAGAGAAGATTGCTGGTTTCAGAGAGATGTTAAAGAAGCTGTCCATGTTAAGTTAGAAAAACCATCAAAAACAAAAACGTTCCCACAATTTCACCAGACCTGGTGTTGCATCACCATGTGACCCAGCGGTCAACGGAAAAAACACCCAAACCGAAACTAGGTCAATGACCTGCCATCGACCCTGATAACGACCCCTAGACATCCATCCAGACCATCGGCATATTAAAGTTAAGGACTCTCAGTTGACATTAGCATGCCAATGGTCCACAAGGGCTATATCTTCAAGCTCTGCTCCAAGCCTGATCAGAACTGATGAAGCCTTTTGGATAGAAGGCATTTAAAGTCCAGATGAACACAAAGTCTATTCTCGGATAACTATGACCTAGATGACTGAGAACTTACACAGACATCGTGACAGCGCCTTATAAAAAAATTTTTTTTCAAAAAAAGTTAAATTTCATATGGAATTTATGGATATTACCTTTTGTGACATCCTGCAAATGAAGCCCTTTTTTCCTCAGCAGTCATTGGCTCTTTGATGGCGTTGTCATGCCGACTGTGTTGGGTTTCGCGGTGACTGTAACCGTGGCTGCTGCTCTCAGACAGTGAAACTTCACCATAGCCTTTTCTTCGAGCTTTTTGACGCAGTTTGTTTCTGTAGTGTTCAATGTCAGACTTCTGTTTCAAACCTCCATGGTTTGCCTGTGAGAATTTCATTTACATGTAAAACATATATTCATTATCATCCACTCCTGATGGCTATTATGAAATGTTTGTTTGGTTTTTTTTTTACTTTTGGTAGGAGGTTATATAAAGAAAGAAGAAGAAGGAAAAGGCCACACTAGTTTTGCATTCTAAAAAATTCTAAAAAATTGTGAAGTAATCTTATGATGCAATAAAGTGGAAGCTTTTAAGCCATGCAAACCACATAGTGATGGTTTGTCTTGTTTTGAGTTGTTTTACACAAAATTAACATGAACCATTATTTATCACATTTTACTGTTCTGAGTTACATACAATACTGTCCTATAATCTTGCTGCTGACTTACGTCTCCATTGACAACTACGGAGTCTTGGCTATGTGATGACGATGATGGGTAGGAGTAGGTCGGTTGCGCAGTCATTGGTTTGATGGTGATGAGACGCAGGGATCCTGAGTGGTCGTCATATGGATCTGACCCTAAAGGGGAAAAAAAATACTGTTAACTAACCAAATGCATTTTGATAATGTTGTAGTCCAAGAAAAAAACAGATATTGACTGATTTACATTTAGATTTTTTTTTAATGTTATTGCAAATAAGTAAAGATATTTTAAATAAAAAACAATGTGTGAAAAGTAAACTGGTTTGGCATATCAAATAACTTTTTTTAAACCTATATCCTGAAAGATGATGTATGCAGAGCCTAGACAGAAAGCTGGCTCAATCTTTTTAGAATAGACACTGTAACATTAGAGTCTTAATGGAGATAGCAGGTGAATATATACTAACTTTAACAATATATCTGTGATAAAAAAAGAGTACTACAGATGCAGTACTACAATTGCAGTATTTTGTATCCTCAAAGCAGTAATTGCTAGATGTTAGACCAGAGGTGGGCAAACTAAGGCCCGGGGGCCACATGTGGCCCGGTGAGCTGTTTAATCCAGCCCGCACAGCCTTTACAACAGATTTTCACAAGCCAAATTAAGAAGGTTGTTAGCTTGATTGTTTAGAAAGAAGTTCAACCCCCTCTTCACTTAGCATGCTAACATGTTCTAGTCCATGTTAATAGTCTAATATATTAATAATCCATCAAGCACATATTTTAGTTAACCTCCAATCCTCATTTGGGGGCTGGCCCCTTCATCAAGATCTAAACCCCAATGTGGCCCTTCAGGCAAAATAATTGCCCACCCCTGTGTTAGACAGATAGAAGTACAGGAAAAGGCCAAACGGAGTTATATTGTGCTTTTGTAGATCTGAAGAAAGCTTGTGACAGTGTGCCCAGAGAGGAACTGTGGTATTGTATAAGTAAGTCTGGAGTGGCAGAAAAGTATTTTAGAGCAGTGAAGGACATGTAGGGACTCTAAGACAGTCCTCGTACAGTCTAGTCGAAGTTTGCCCTGGAAAGGAAAGGAATACAAATAAGCTGGAGCAAGACAGAGTACATGTGTGTGAATAAGAGGGACCCAAGTGGAAGAGTGAGTGAGACGATAAAGAAAATAGAGGATTTTAATTACCGTAAATTCCGGACTATAAGCCGCTACTTTTTTCCCAAACTTTCAACCCTGCGGCTTATGCAATGATGCGGCTAATGTATGCATTTTTTCTAACGGCCGCCAGGGGCGCTCGAGCAGAAAAGGTAAGAGTGAGACCGGTGGAATATATGTGTCGAGGAAGATGCAAGTTTAACGTAACCTCGCGCTTTGTCCGTGAATAAAATTAGCATGAACAGACCCTCATCAAGGAAAATGCAAGAAGAAATGCATATGACGCAGCTTTCAAGTTAAAAGCAGTCGAGCTGGCTTTCAGTGACTTTTACCGTTTTTTTTTAACCAGCCCTGTTAGTGCTGTGCTACCGTATTCCTGCTGTGTTACTGCCGCGTTACAGGCACTGTTTGGAAAGAAAAGCTAAGGTATATTCTTAAAACTTTGAAAACTCTCTCTGTGTACCGTCTTTCTTTGTAAATATGTTTACATGTTTTAATGTGGGCACATGCGGCTTATATACAGGTGCGGCTTGTGTATGTACAAAATCGATTTTCCTCTAAAAATGTAGTGGGTGCGGCTTATATAAGTGGAAGAGTAAGAGATAAAGAAGGTGGAGGATTTTAAGTATTTAGGGTAAACAGTCCAGAGCAATGGAACGTTTGAAGAAACGTGTGCAGGCAGGTTGGAATAGTTCAAGAAAAGTGTCAGGTGTGATGCATGATAGAAAAGTTTCAGCTAAAATTAAAGGAACGGTGTACAAAAGTGCGGTGAGTCCAGCAATGCTGTCTAAAGATGGTGTCACTGAGAAAAAGACAGGAGGCAGAGCTGGAGATAGGAGAAATTAAAATGCTGAGGTTCTCTTTGGGAGTGACCAAGACTGATTAGGATTGCGTATCAGTATCAGAGGGACAGCACATGCCAGAGACTTTTGAGTTAAATTCAGAGAGGCTAAATTGAGATGGTTTGGACATGTACAGAGGGGAGATAAAGGATACCTTGAGCCAGGCAGGAGGCCTAGAGGAAGACCAAAGAGAAGGTTTATGGAGTGAAAGAGGACAAGAAGGTAATTGGTGTGAGAAAGGAGGATGCAGAAGACAGGGTTAGATGGAGGTAAGAACAAGAAAAAGACGACTCATCACTCTAACTGACACTCTTTGTACCTCCAGGAAATTCTTGGCAAACTCCCCCTTCAAGTTTCTGTTGGATTGAGGGACAAACAATTTAAGTGTCTTTAAAAAAAACACCTCTCTATGCAACTGGATTCTGGACTTAATGACCAGCAGACCTTAGTCAGTCCAAATCGGGAACAGCATCTCCAGTACCACTACATTGAGCCCCAGGGCCCCCCAGGGCTGCGTTCTCAGTCCCAGCAGCAGCCCAGATGAGAATCAGTACCTCCAAACCCAAGGCCATGGTTCTCAGCAGGAAAAAGGTGGAGTGCCTTCTCTAGGCCAAAGAGAAGATCCTGCCATCAAGTGGAAGAGTTCAAGTATAGGGGGTCTTGTTCAGGAGTAAGGAGATAAATGGAGCATAGGGTCGACAGTTGGTTCGGTGCAGTGTCTGCAGTAATGTGGACTCTGCACTGATCTGTTGTGGTGAAGAGAGAGCTGATCTGAAAGGCGAAGGGACATAGTCCATCTTCGTTTCTACCCATACCTATGGTCATTAGTTTTTAGTAGAGGCTGAAAGAAGAAGACTGCAGGTACAAATGGCTCAAATGATTTTCTTAGGTAGGGTAGCTCTCCCTTAGAGAGGGTAAGAAGCTCTGTCATCTGGGAGTAGCTCGGAGTGGAGCTGCTCCTCCTCTGTGTTAAGAAGAGCCAGATGAGGTGGCTCAGGCCTAATTAGGATGCCACCTGGACACCTTCCTGGTGAAGTGTTCAGAACACATCCATCCGGTGGGAGGCCCCCAGGTAGACCCGGAACACGCTGGAGAAACTACTGTATGTCTCATGGCTGGCCTGGGAATATTTCAGGATCCCCCCAAAACAGCAATACAAAATAGTTGGGGAGAGAATAATCTGGGCTTCCAAGCTTAGGCTGTTGCCCCAGTTACCCAAGCCTCGCTAGGTGGTAGAAAATGGATGAAGAGATAGATGCACTAACTGTATGCAACTCAACAAGTACCAATTAATAGCTCTATATTTAGAAAGGGTTTGTTTACCCTTACAGGCCTGAACATTACTTAGGCGTGTTGCAGTCAGAAATAAAAGCCTTAAAAAAACAAAAACTAGGTACCAAATGGTTTGCCAGGTCTCCGAAATTAAAACAGCAAAAAAGTTAGACGTAAAGGTGTATCAACATTGAATATATCACGCATATGTCCAAGTGATGTGCGGTGAGGTTTGTAGCTGGTTATGTACTGACTTAATCACAATCAGATTTGCAAACAAAGTAACTATGT
>CAAE01014539.1:187798-205848 GCA_000180735.1 Tetraodon nigroviridis | reverse complement strand
GTCTTTATTCTTGTGGGGATATTTTTCAGTTTTTTGAGGATTTCTGGGGGCCCGTTAGGCCGAGGGCCCTGAAACTTTCCACACATGACTGGGTTGTCATCCCGCACGTTTTGGTGTATGGTCAGGTGTATGGCCCGCACTCCCGCCCCGTTGTTTCATCGGGGCTGGTAGAATTGTAACCTGTGCCTAGGGAGGCGCACAGTAGTATGTGTATGATAAGATCACAGTAAGTATGATAAGATGTAGAGGTACAACAAAAAATATTAACATAGGAATAAAAATGAATTAGTATACAATATTATTTATACGCTAAACTAAAAAGATAAGTCTTAAGCCCTTTTTTAAAAACATCTGGTCTTCGTGAGTACTTGAGCCGCTGAATTCTGAAGTAACTGGAGGCTGGAGATTTTTTTTTTAGGCCAGAAAGCAGGGGGTTACAATAGTCTAAACCAGTGGTTCTCAACTGGTCTGGCTTCAGGACCCACCATCACCCTTAATGACAAGCCGTGAACCAAATCAAGGAAAATTTTCAACTTCTCAAATTTATTGAATGAAAAGATCGTGCAGTTTGAATCAGAGATAGTAGAATAGAATATCACAGAATGCCAACACAAAAAAACAAGTTTTTTGATGAATCAAAATGACTAGCAAAACCAAAGTGGTGATAATAGAGAGGGAAATATTCCCTTTGATGCTCAGTTAGCTGCATTTTAATTAAATCCAAAAGACTTCACTTCAGTAACTTCAGCCTTTTTTAACAGACTCAACATGCACAAACATGAAATAAAAAAGTGCAACCACTGAGCAGTAGTTTAAAAAAAATCTCAAAATATATAGTTTTAGCTGAATACCCACTCATTAAATATATAACAATTTCCTATTTATATTATCTAGTCACTTATTCAAGTATTAATCATAAGGCTGACATAACAATCAGAACATTTCAGTAACAATAATTTTTAACAGACTCAGTTTGGGTATTCATGCAAAATACATGAAATAAAACTACTGAGAAATATTTCTAAATGTTTTAAAACAACTCAAATTATGTAGTATTAGCAGAGAATCCTCACTCACCTATACAACCAACGCTGCACTATGAGAAAAAAATCCATTTCCTCAGTAGCAGTTTTTATCCACAAACTCAAAATAAATTAAACAAAAAGCGCAATTTAAAATGATTCAAGTACACAAAATGAATTTTCTTCTGATTAGCTTATCAACAGGTAAATACTGAAAAACACTGTGCTTCGAAGAAAATAAAGCAACACTTATTTCCACCTTAGGTGCAACACTAACATAGACCTGAGTTTGGAGGAATTAATGGGAGAGCTGAGCTTGTTTTTTTACTCCTGACAAGAGTCTCCAAGTCTGAAGTTATAGTAGACAAAGCAACTCTGAGGTCATGTTCGATGTCCAGTCTGTTTCAGTGCTTTGTCTTTAGCTGAACCAGAGCTGAGAAGCCCCACTCACAGAGATAGGTAGCGCTGAATGGCAAGAGGATCTTTACTGCTCGAGTGGCAAGAGAAGAATACTCGCTCATCACAATGCTCCAGAAATGGGATGAGGCTTACCTCCATGAATTCTTTCTTCAGCGTGCGGTCACATGACAGCTCCACCAGCAAACTCTCTTTGTTGCTTGGCAACGTGACTCGATTCCAAAAGGATTGCGTATCCAGTCGTCATTCCTCTGTTTCTCGGGAAAGTAGTGATTAAACCACTACAGAGGTTTATTCAGATGTGTTGTGATTGTTTTTGACATTACATTTTTTTCCTGCCGTGTCCAGTTGCTGTCCCTCATTACAGGCACTGAACGTAATGCAGGCAACGTGTGCTTACCTGTTACTAAACAGGTCTGCAAGAGGTGAATTGTTACCATACCTCAGCATGATACAACACGCACATGCTCACTACCAAGATCATTGGGTGTTCTTTGCACTCTGTTTAATGTAGTTTACCACTTGGATGACATCTTTTAATGTTCTATGAAGCACAGGTACCAAATCTTTTGCTGCTAGGGCCTCCCAATGCAAAAAACTGTGGTTCCATGTTGCATTCGGAGCTTTCTCAAGTATTCTCCTCACGACCCCCAAGTTTTTTTCTATCATGGAGGCAGCACCACCAGTTGTGATACCGACACACATGTCCCAGCTTAGGCCCACTGAACTCAAATAAAAGTCCACGGAGATGAAAATGACTTCTGCAGTCGTAGTAGTAAGGAGCTCTCTTGTGCAGAGAAATTGTTCCTGTAAGTCTTCGTCACACACATGTCTCGCGTAAACATGTAAAACTTTGTTATGTGAGTAGATTCATCCATTTGTAAAGCAAAATGACCACTTGCCTTAATGCAAGCTCTGGTCTGTTGTTTGATGTCCTCCAAGATATCTTAAGTTCGCCTACTTATTGTTTCATTTGACAGAGGTATAATTTTGAGTTTATCAGCTGCAGATTGATCCAAAACCTCTCTGACCATGTCCATAGCTGCAAGTAAGATGACGTCCTCTGCAATGGTGTGGGGCTTTTTTAACTTTGCAATACGATGTGCCACCTGGTAAGATGCACGCAGTGCTTGTTCTTGCTTCAAGCACAAATAAGTAAGACACTTTTGTGATGTGCTCAGGTCTTGAGTCAGTCGTCTTCTGAAGTATTCAACAGGTTTATCTTTGAGAAAGTGGTGTTTTGTTTGCAAATTCCGCTTCAGTTTTGACGGCTTCATGCTTCCATGTGCCAGCATCTCACTATGCAAAACACAGAGGTTTTTGTCCTCCTTTGTCTTCAAGATAAGAAAATCCATATCTCATACATTCTTTGTTGTATCTGCACGTTTCACCATGCTCAACATATGTAAACAAACTTCACAGGTGTTTTTCTATGGTTTGAAATGGCGGGTGTCAACTCGCATTACGGGGCATTATCGCCATCTACTGTTAAGGACTATGAATGATACTCTGTTTTTTTTTGTTTGTTTGTTTGTTTGGGTTTTTTTGCATTTCCTTCCCCAGGCAAAGGCCCACAACCCAATGAAAACAGGTCTGCGACCCACTTTTGGTTCGCAGCCCACCAGATGAGAAACAGTGGTCTAGACGCCTACAGATAAAAGCATGAATTTGGATCTCCGTGTTGGCTTGAGAGAAACGGGCAGACTCTGGTTATGTTCATCTTTGTTGTGTTTTGTAAAGTTGAGCTCAGAGTCAAAAATAACACCGACCAGATTTCTGAGTCTGTTTAAAACAGGGGGTGCCCAAACTATTCCACAAAGGGCCGTGTGGCTGCACGTTTTCGTTCCAACCAAGCAACAGCACACCTGACTGAAGTAATTTAATTAACTCATCTGAGTTTTCAGACAGCTGATTGGTTGAAATTTGTGAGCCTTCCTTGCTTGCACGCTTGAACAGCTTTTTTCAGGACCCGAAGTTCAGAACCCCACACACCAGTATCACGCCTGTTCAAAACCTTGGATCATAGCAAGTTACATGGCTTATTAAAAGAATCAAATTACAGCAGCAATTTTCATTAGTTTACTTTTGATTTAATTGATTTGGCCCACTTAAAAAGAAAAAGACAAAAATCTCATTCATGAGATGTGTACTATGTTATATGTGAGAGCACAATGTATCCACATATACATGTTTTGCAGAGTAGACCTTTCTCACTTGAAAAGGAAAAAATTTCACTCAGTTTCACCGCTTGTTCTTCTATTTGCACATACTCCGACAGCCATTCCATCTTAAAAGAACCGCATTTCTTTTTTACTTTGGCTTGATGAATGGATGTGTCGCTGTCCGTTCGTTTTGCCACGATAAGGGGTTAGCATTTGCGTCTCTTAACTCCGCTGCACTGTTGTTAGCTAGCTAACCTGCATGGCGCGTTTGGGCAGGGCACATACGCAAACACTGTCAATGCTATGATTGGCTGCGTAGCGTAAGTGAACTGTATCGTATTATTGGCTGGACACCTGTCGCTAATTGAGTTACGTTGCAAAAGGGTACAGAAAACAATATTATTGGTCTAATTAACTAGATTATATCCGTTCTAAAATTAGATATTAATTAATATGTTTCTGTTAAATTTTATTTTGTGCGCTGCATAGATTTTCTTGTGCGCTGAGTATGTGCAAGCAGTGCGCGATTGCACAAACGCGCAGCTTAGAGGGAACATTGGCCCGGAGTACTTATTTGGAGTAGCACGTTTTTCATTGTACCAAATCTTTCAGTGGTGATGCTTAAAATACTAAGTACATGCACACCTGTGCGCGCACATACACACCCCTATTGACATCAATTTACAGTAGGGCATGTTTGTATGTGGTGTGAGAAACACAGATTGGACATCAAGCAACCACAGGCTAGACCAGGGTGCTGTGGCTCTGTGTGAAAAAATGTATTGTGTTTTTTTTTTTCGGGGCGCGGGGAGTGCGGTTGTAGTTGTCTTAAAATATGTGGCAAACAGTGGCGCGTCTTAAGCAACACAAGAGCATCACACTCGCCACAAGCCAGTCTATGCCAGCCATAACGTTGTCCATTTGTTGCAACTTTTGACCCCAAGTAGGCCACATATGACATGTAAGCAAGGCAAAATATATTAAGCAAAATCATCTTAGTAATACCTCGACAGATTCATTTGCATTTACTTCGGATGGAAGTGGCTAAACAGTTTCCATAGTTTTTAAGCGAAATTGACTGATAATAAAAAATCAAATGTTGCAACACACACAGACACACACACACACACACACACACAGCCTTAAGCTGTGTACACGCTATATAATTTTTCCTCCATTCTTGCCCCTTCGTCCTGGGGTCTATGTCAAAAAGGCCCCTTTCCTATGTGGTGTATGATTTCGGTCTTTGAGTGATTCAGTGCCATATGGTTTTCCTTTGTGATATGGGCTTTCCAGGGTTGTTTTTCCTACCTGCCAGTTCGTGAGCGAACCAGCCTATCACTGATCTGCCTTTGTAACCTGTAACCTGTTTTCCTAGATAACCTGCCTGCTTTCTCTTCCTGATCACAAATTATTGCACTTCTATGCCTTTTGCCAACTCCACTTGTAGGATCTACCTGCTTTGTTTCTCCCTTGGTAAACTGACCTACTTCTTAGATCCAGCCGATAAACACTTATCAGTTTGTTATTTAATTATTTTTCTCACACACACACATAATATATTTTTGTTGTTGTTATTATACACCACAATTTTTAACAAGTATCTGTCTCTAAATCACTATAAATATGCTACCCTGTTTCTCCCAAAGTCGCTTACTCTATTAATTATAGTCCAGTATATAACTGCATATTTTAATTCCAGTTCGTATATACACAAAGCTATCTATAAGTGAATACACCAACCCCAACCTAATTTTTTTTACGCAGTATATCAGGCTTACCAATAATACTTTTAATTTTTTTCTTTTTTTTTAAGTATTCACATTAGGCAAATGTATTGGAACCAATCTAATACCAAGCAAAACACATTGTAACAGTAAATGCAAAAGCAAAGTATGTAAGTTTCTTACCCTCCTTTATGTATGTCAGCAGATGGAGGTCTCTTGATGGAGGTAACATCTTGGTGGACCTTTTTTTCCAATGACAGTGACATAAGAGAATCTCGTACTGGCAGACCCAGCGCTAGAGTCTCCTTAGTGACAGAGGTGGTCTCATTGCCTGTTCTGCCCATGTGCTTCTTGGCATAATCAAATCCTTGGACAGGCTGTCGAAGAGGGAAAGAAGCAACAAAAATGTACCTTTATTTAAAGTACAACTATGTTGACATCCAAATTTACAATCAATCCAGAAAGATTTTTTAAACTGCTTTAATATATTTTGATGTTTTCATTATTTATTTACAAAAAATATAAAAACAGTTCTAGAGATTTCAGTTCAGTTTTGCTGTATGTGAAATCCCAACTGGGCCACACAGTGGTGCAGCTGTTAGTGCTGTTGCCTCAGCAAGAAGGTCGTTTTTTCGCTTCTAGCTGCTGCCAGCCTTTCTGTGCGGAGTTTGCATGTCCATTCCTGTGTGTGCGTGGGTACTCTGGCTTCCTCCCACAGTCCAAAAATATTCAAGGTTAATTGGAGACTCTAAAATTGTCCTAAGTGTGTGAATGTGAGAGTGAATGGTCGGTGTGCCCTGCGACAGACCTGTCCAGGGTGTATCCCCTGCCTTCTGCCCTAAGATAGCTGGAGATAGGCACCAGCATACCCCCACGACACCACAGGGTATAAAGTGGGTAGGAAGATGAATGAATGAATGAATGAAATCCCAACTGGATGGATGTCCCCAGTAGTTTCAAACAAGAAGCAATGTCTACCACATGCCAAATAAATACATATTCAGTATTGATTCAACATATTCAGTATGGAATAGTAATAACATTGTACAGACTCTGATGGACAGATTAACATAGAACTCATTCATCCATTCATTTGCTACTGCCCATCTGAGGTTGGGTCACGGGGGCAGCAGCCAAGCAGGGGGGCCCAGGCTTCCTTCTCCCCGGGCAAGTTCACTTGGCAAAAAAAGGAAAAAAAGGAACCACACTGACAGAATGTAGGAGGAGCAAGACCCTCCTCCACCCCACTAAAAGACACTGCCCACTGCTACTCCCAACATTCAGCTCTACTCTGGCACCGGCAAACTCATACTCATCCTCCTCCTTTCTGCGGGCACAGGAGCAGGCCAACTGTCGCAGAGCCCCAGCCCCTCTTTATCACGCTGGGCAAAGGGTCTGGCTCTCTTCAAAGGACCTTCCCCTCCAGGTCAAGGCAAGGAAGCTGGCACTGTGGTACGTGGGCCCATTCGAGGTAGAGCAAATGGTGAACGCTGCGGCAGTGCATCTACGGCTACCAGCCTCCCTCAAGATCCACCCTACATTCCAGGTTTCACAAGTGAAGCCCGTTCGGGAGTCGGCACTGGCCAGCCCCCCTCCTCCACCCAAGAATGATCAATGGAGATCCCGCATTCTCAGTACGACGCATCCTAGACGTTCACTGTTGTGGCCGGGGTTCTCAGTACTTCGTCAACTGGGGGGGTTACAGTCCTGAGGAGAAGTCCTGAGAAGCCTTGTCTGAAAATGGCTGTGCGTGCTGCTGTATGCACGGTTTATAAATGGCTGTCCTGGGAGAACACCTAAATCCTACCAAAAGGGCTCGAGAAAAGTGTTGGCACAAGCAATGTCAACATCTCTACTTAGATCACTGTCTTTACAACCCAACCTCTTATAAGCAGATAAAAATTATATGTTTGCATGCTCATGACATCAGAAGAATTTTGGACTGCCTTACTATGGTGACCCCACTTCCCACATTGAATAGGTAGCATGTTGTAACAGAAATCAGTCACAGCCGCACCGTATAGTGTTGAGTTGTGTCAAACCGTGTAAGGCCAATACTGTAATGTGGAAATTATACTTTTCATTGATTTTCATTGTGACATCAGCTTTTTTTATAGGGTTAACGTGTTGCAATTTTCTTCTCAAAAGAAAGCAATGCAGAAAACAAAAGAGTGATGGCAGAAGAGAGAGACAACCTTACCTTGGAGCGGGTTCTGAAGGTCCTGAAAGCACCAGTTTTAAAGATGACCCTGTTCTTCTGGCAAAAGATGAAGGCCACCATGCCAATTACCACCATCAACAGGAAGAGAGGTGTTAATATTGCCATAATCCATAGGTTGCTAGGTGGTGTCTTCACAACAGCTATAAGAACACAGTAGAATTTGTATTACTTTTCCAATATTTTTTTAGCACCTATATAAAAGATAATGTCACTGTTAAAGATAAGTACAAATGCCATAATAACAACATTTAACATTTGTTGTGTGTTTGTTTGTTGCTATGAAGGTACATTCAAAAGACATTTGTTAAATAAAATAAAGTTAAAAAACATATAGTCTATATACAATGTACACACTAGACAAGTGTGCATGTCTGTGTATCAAAATAGCTGCTGAGACCTTGAAGCTATGAACAAAGAAGATCAGACAAAAATCTGCCAAGATGGCTGATTGCAGTCCTGATGGCGTATTGTTATGGCAGGAGGTGATTATCCCCTCCACCGATCGACATCTGTCTCTACTTCACTCATTAGCCAAAGATGGTTAAAAAGAGGAGGAGATGTGCAGCCTTTGATTGGATGAGACCCAAAGTGACAATGGTCCTCAATGGTGATGTATCTTGGTCCTGATTGTTGTCCTACATGAAGTCCTCCCAATGGAGAGTGTGTTGTTTGTATGTTTCTCCAAGAATACACTTTGTGTTCATCTGGACTTGTTTAGGGGTTCCTTGAAAGCGTTTCTATCCAAAAGGCTTCATCAGTTTGTATGTTTCCTTTTGGCTAACTCCTGTGTTTTCTCCCAGGTATCCTGTTGATATTCTGTTCACTCCTGTCTGGCTGTTGAGATTGTTCAGTGGCATTGCCCTGAAGCAGGAGCATGGGTGTTCACACAAGACTCATTTGAGATGGGGACGTTCACACTTTCACAAGATTCTCTTCGTCAAGAGGTGTGACTGACTGCGCTGCCATTTTCCAAACATGGACTGACACGACATGTACGTGGCCACAGGGCATGAGCCTGTTGTTCATTATTCTACAGGTATTGTTGAAATTTGCAAATGAATTGTCTGTTGTCGGTCCTAGATATATTAATGCTAAATTTTAAAATGCCAATTATAATCCAGCGTAATGTATTTTTAACATTCATGAAGCATTTTTCGACTGATTTGACTTCTAGGGGATTCAGACTGAAAAACACAGACTAGCATACCTTAATTAAAATTACAAAACAACTACGTACAGCTCAAAAAATTTAGTTTCAAAAGATGGGCTACAACACAGCTTCAAATGGTTTTAGCACCAGGGTCATAAGTACACAGTCTGCTGAAAACTTTTGTTTCTATTGCAGCAGTGTGCAGAATGGTGGGCAGGAAGTTGGTGAAGTGGTGCAGACAGTGGCTGACAGTGGCAAAACTAACATTTATGACAGCCTAATGTTTCCCTTGCGTACCATTATTGCACAATTTTGAAAAAAACTGTTGGCAAAAAATAAGAATATTTGAAAAAAAAAATCACAATACAGACAATTTGCTCTGATATATAATTGGGGCGAATTTTCATTTCCTGCCAATCTGCAGGGTTCAAAGCAGGCAAAACTTGGCTTTATTTGGAACTAAACTGCGAGTGAGAAAGTTAGTTTTTTGAAGTATGTTATTCCATCCATTCCTGGAGTGCCACAGGATTAGATCTCTGAGATTGGAGGGAAAGAAAAAAGGAGCCAAATACAAGGCAATCTTGCAAAAAAGTTTTTCAGAAAGAAAAAATGAGAGTTTCTCAAAGGATTGCCTTTGACAAAGCAAATACTTCTCACATTGAGCTTTTCAGTTATGTGTAAAATATAGTTACATTTTGCATAATTTTCTGCATTTGTAGTTTTAGTCCCAAATGTTGGGAAGTTCAAGGGGTATAAACATTTTTGCAAGGTTGGAGATTCTTTATCATTTGTAAAAATAATTTGACTGCATTTTACACCCATTTTAAGCAACAAGACAGTATCACTAAAAAGGTGGATAGAGTAGTTAAATTTTTGAAGCCAAGCATGTGAAAGGCACATCAACAGAATTTCAAGGTACGTTTTATGTTGTTAAGCACTGACAAGGCATGTGTTAACCACTGTTCCATGCTGCACACGCATAAACTACCCTTTCCAGCAGGCTTTCAATCACTGAAACCTGATTTTAGGCAACATCAAAATCAATCTTGGAAATGGACAAATGGAGCCGATAGATCTGCAGTGCCATCAAAGCATGAGCTTGTGGGTCACACACAGTTCCATCAGTTGATGTCTGAGGTAATGGCATGTCTCTGCCTACAAGTTGCTCAAATGCTTTGTTTCTGGCACTACATATGTGTGCAAGCAAATTATTTGGTAAAAAAAATTAAAATCATGCAGGAAAAGTTTGATACAAAACTAAAATGTGTTTTTTTGTAAATTCCTTTCCTTGCACATTTGTTAACATATCTACATATCAAAATTGCTGATTACTATTTTTAAATTTAAATGACTTGCAACAAGTGACCAGTTTGCTCCTGTGTAATGTTCTTATAATGGAGGAAATTACACAATTTCAAATTGTTTGGATAGAGCGAATTAACAGTAACCTTCCTGTTTTCTAATAATCATGAATAAAGTTATTACATTTGTCTTTAAATTTGACACCCTTGAAGACAAAATATGCTTACGTTCAGCCTGAACTTGCACAAAGTGTCCCAGGGTCAGAGCCATGGTCTGTGAGTCCAGACTGCTGAGGGTCTTTGCAGCGCTTGCTCCAGTGATGGGTGATCCATTCAGCTTAGCGTAATATGTCATCTCGGCTGGGTTCTTAGGACCAGGCAGTCGTCGCATGTTTACCATCTGGAAAAGACAAAGAAAGCATAAAATGTGACAATAGCTTTTTGAATCATTTTACCATATTTCTAGTAACTGAGGTGATGCCATTTATGTTTTCAATTCTTTCTGTTCCTCAACATATCAGCAGCAATTGAAATATTGATGCTTTTTGTCATGGTGTTCTTTGGATCTAACTGACCCCATCTAGTTCAGGTGAGTGGCTAAGTTGAGGTACAGCTTTCCAGCAAACAGCCTTGGTGAACATAAGATTACTAGTCAACAAAACCTTTTTCTCTATGTAATGTTGATTGGATTTCTTGTGTGTAATGGAAACACAGATAACAGCCAGTACTACTTCTAAACAATTTCAGTTGTGAAGCAAACCACGTTTAATCACTGTTGCCTTCACGTACATCATCGCAATACACAGTGGGTTTCAGTTTCTTCTTCCTGAATAAAGATTTTTATTTCCAATCTGCTAAACAAAGTGTTACAAGAAAAACTCAGCTGCAATTACCCTGGTAAGCAAACTCTAGCAGGAAAAAAATAATAAATCAGCTACTTGCATGTGTTTTTACTAGTGTTTTTTAGAGTAATACATTTATCGTGAATAGTTAAATACAATCTATAATGCCTTCATTTTTTTTAATCGCTTTTCAAACCAAGGCCTTTTTGCTCAGGCCCCTGTAGCTGTGGAACCATTGTTTTAAAGCAGTTTCTTACAGTTAACAAGTCAGTAACAGATAGAAAGTATGCGACTGGACTTTTAAACAGCTTGTTCACCTTTAAAAAAAACCTTCAGATGGTTCTGTTGACAAATCAAAAGTACAATAGAACATCTGTCTCAAGGAGTTCAACTACCATCGGAGCATGTCAAGTTTGAGTTACCACCTCCATGCCAAATACCCAGACACACCTGACGCCTCCCTGCCCAGCGAGTTCTGCCAAAGTACTATTCTGGAGGCAGGGGTCACTGCAGACCTCTGGATGAAGATACCGCAAAGAAGTTAACTACGGCTATCGCCAGATGGGCAGCAACTGACTGTAGACCAATGAACATCGTTGAAGACTCAGGATCAGGTTGGAATCTCTGACCCGGTCTACACATTACAGTTGCAGGGAACAAATATAACTTGCATAAAGGAGCTTAATGAAGCTGAGAAAGAAGCTAAAATGAACCTCCTCAAACATGCATATTCTGTGGCAGTAATCAGGAATCATTGGACGCCGGTAAGTAACGGAAATTATCTAGGAATTGCTGCACACCACATAGACATGTGCTCAACAATTCTCTGAAGTTGCAGAGCAGTGGAATGTTGCGGGGAAGGTGACAACAATTGGCACTGATAGTGCTCATAATATGACTGCAGCAGCAAGACATGGTGTGCATTGCGTAGACATTGTTGTAAGTTGGCCTACATGGCATTTCTTTAGAAAGAATACAAAAGGTTAAAAAAAAAAAATCTTTCTTTGTGTTCATTTGATTCTCAATTAGGACTCTGGTTAGAAATATTTTTCATTGTGGTGTTAAAATTGCCTTAGCCAAGGGTTCAGGAGCAGCTTTAGCTTTACCAGGGGCAACAGCCTTTGCTGCCGGGATCAGGGGCTTGGCTGCAGAAATCAGAAGCTTGGAGTCACTGAATTTACAGCAGAGGTCATCGGAACCAGCGTAGTCATCGGACCCAGCGCTGCGGCTGTGGTCAGGACCGCCTTGGGCTCCAGTACTGCGGTTGCGGTCAGAACCGCCTTGGCCTTTGGCTCTGCGGCCTCCTACCTCTTGGCCTCAGGAGCCTTCTTTCTGAAATCAAGTGCCACTTGTGAGACCTCCTAGGTCCTGGGAAGTAGTCCTCCTGCGTTCCCTGCCACAGTTGGACTAGGCTTGTCGGAACACTGACACTGACCAGCAAGTCCGGAAAGACCCCACCATCCCTGTGGACAACCCCTGAGACAGAAGACACCTAAAGCGGCAGGAGGCAGGCCTGGGTGCTCCAATGACACGTTCTTCTTCACTGGAACCGTCTCTGGGATGGGTACTCCTGCTGGCATGTGTTCTGGGTTCACACATGGCCCATGGTGTACTTGCTGTGGGTGGCTAGAGGTGCCAACACTCAGCACCTAGTGGTGCTCCTCAGCAGCCATCTGAAGTGATGAACAAGCCAGCGACAGTTGCTGCCATCTCGGCCATTTCAGGCAGGTGTGGTCGGTGGGGTACTGTACGCTGTATGCTCTGCCCTTCTCAGGACCACTCTTCTTGCTGGAAGAGGTATTCCTTGATCCAATCCAGTGGATCCATGGGCAGATATTTGTGCGCTGGATCCATTGTGGCCAGATCGTACCGTCAGTGTGCGAGTCTGGATCTAAGTGCAGCACAAGACTTTTGTGTTCAGGCTGATCTGTTTTGGTTGTCGCACCTCTTAACAAGAAAAAACAGTTTACCATTGGGGATTAATAAATTAACCTGAACAAAAATATAAAACATATGTACAGTGTGGTATTCCCATTAAAGAATTCTGTTTACATGCAGTTTCTTTTACTCTAACAAAAAACATTGATCCTTTATCCTTTCCTCGTGGCACCACCCCCATTGGCTCCACGTCAGAACGGGCTGGACTGCCAAAGCTGCTCCATAAATGAAGAGCAGTCACTCTGTCCAAGGACCCTACAAAACACAACACACCAACCAAACAATATACGGCCGTGGCCGTAACAGAAGGTCTCTTCTGTTCGCAATTGGCCACTCCTCATCACCCAAACACAGTTACAGCAGTTTTTCATCGTGCTCACAAGCACCAAGAAGGTCTTCGTGTTTGCGAAGCTAAAGACCTGTTTACCTCAACCCCCGTCCTCCAGATGCCAGATCCAGTCCTACAGTTCACGGTCAAGGTGGACACGTCTAATGTCTCAGAGAACTCCCAGTGGTCAGAAGCCCCATCTATGTGCCTTTTTCTTGCGCCGCCTGTCTCCTTCAAAATGAAATTATGACATTGGGAACCATGAGTTGCTTGCAGTGAAGCTGGGTCTGGAGGAGTGGTGACACTGGTTGAAGGGGGTCAAACTACCCTTTCTGATGTGGACTGACCACAAAAACCTTGAGTACTCAGTTCTGCCAAGAGACTGAACTCTCACCAGGCCCAATGAGCACTATTTTTTACCTGCTTTAATTTCTCTCTTTCTTACCCTCCAGGATCTAGGAAGGATAAGCCTGACACACTGTCCAGGCAGTTTGCTGCAGAGGAAGATTCAACGGGCAAACCTAAATCCATCCTTCCACCAACTTGTGTAGTGGCCTTGTTGACCATGGACCTCAAGGAGAAGGTCAACAGGAGAGGCAACGGCTTAGCCTGGACCCAGTTTGTGTCTCGACAACCTCCTTTTTGCCCCATTGAGTCTGAGGTTTTGTGTGTCTCCAGAAGCTGCTCTCGGCCAAAGAGATGGCTCAGCTGTTGGTTCAGCACGTATTCCGCCTCCACGGACTCGGTGGATGTGGTTTCAGATCTGGGGCCACAATTTGCCTTGAAATTCTTGGCATTCTGCAGACTGATAGAAGCCACGCCCAGCTTATCCTCAAGCTTCCACCCTCAGTCCAAAAGTCAGAAAGAGGTGTAAGCTGGCAGTTGACTTCTACCACTGAGGAATTAGCTGTCTTTACCAACACATGATGGCTGTACAGGTGAGGTAGGAATTCTCTGAGTGCCAGAAACAAAGCCTGCATTTCTAGCTTGTTCATGTGAAACTGCGCCATCTGCTGGGACCAGACACCATTGGCCGTCCTGCCCAACAGCAAGGCGTCCTTCGTCACAGTCACCCTGGCCGACACCACCCCCAGGGGTACACCTGACGTCAGCGCAGCCGGTTCCCTCCATGGTCGAAAAGCCATCATGCACTAAGCAGTTACTCTCACTCTGCAGCTTAACTGACACTGCGAACAGAGACGCAACAACGCCACCCACTGCTGAAAATCTCTCGTCATAAGCAGACCCAACCGTACCACCAATATCACAGATGCCATAAGTCCAGGAAGACAAAGGCCCAGTCTGAACGTCACCATTTTCCTGAGCTGAAACAGCACGAGACAATGTCTGTATGTCCTCTCCCTATCTGTTGACAGACTGAAGCAAATCGAGAGGGAGTTTATAGTGAGCCCCAAGTAATCTATGTACTGTGATGGCTTCAACCGACTCTTTGTCTCGTTTATTGTGAAACCAAGATTTCTGAGGTGACGTAACACTCACAGATTTGTTGATCATCATGTATGTATGTTGATCATCATGTATGTATGTATGTAAGGTCAAGCATATTTTCTAACTTTAACTAAATTTTAACCCTTAGTTTTGTGTACAAAAATGCTTGATAGAGGGAACTGATGTTTGTGTGTGTGTGTGTGTGTGTGTGTGTGTGTGTGTGTGTGTGTGTGTGTGGCTGTACCTGTACAGTGTAGCCTGCTACAGTGGTGGCCCGGCGAAATCGTGCCATCTGGGAACCCTGGGAACCCTGCCTGCCTGCCACCAGGAACAGCTCTGCTAGTCGCTGCTCCATCAAGCTGGCAAAACTCTGGTAGTTAGTCTCTAGGGAAGCACTGTCCACATCCTGGATAACTGTAGAAGAAAAACACACCAAGAGAATTAGAATTTGGATATGGACATTAAAAGACAGGAAACATGGTTGATGGTACAGAGAATGGTGTTATAGCCAGACTATATTTGGGGTTGATGCAATTTAGATATATTATCACCTGGGTATATTGTGGCTAAGGCCAGTTAATGCTCAGACAGAAAAGATGAATGATAGAACAGAGAATGGGATGAAAAAGAGATATCATGGCATACAGGGTCGATTCCTGCCACATGGGTAGCAGCCAAAAGCAAGAACTTTGGCAGTCTGATCCCTGGCTGCAGAGGCTAGCTCTATGGTCATGAAAAGTCACCTCTCTGATGAGGAAGAAGCCTAAACTGGTGTGGGAGAGACTGAGAAGTACTGAATATAGTCCTCAATACATAGCAAGGGCTCTGGAACCAGTCTTCTCGAGAGGGGTTGGACTCACTGCCACTTTGGAGTTGCCAATAGTCAGAGGGACAATTCTTGTTGTCCCTTGGCTCAATGCCTGTACTTTGAGTTTACCCCAGTAAACGAGAGGGTAGCCTCCCTCCGCCTTTGGGTCAGGGGACAGATCCTGAGGCCCAAACAGCAGATCAGCATGTCCAACCTTTTGTGGAGTCCTTAGAGAGAGAACTAGAAAGCCCTCCTTTCCAGGGGTTCTCTCATCCTCCTAGGTGAGTTCAATATTCACATTGGCAGCAGCAGTGAAACCTGGGAAGGTGCGATCGGTAAGAATACGCACCCCCCCGCCCCGATCTGAACCCAAGTGCTGTTTTGTTGTTGGACTTCTCTGCTCATCACAGCTTTGCTTTTAATTTGCTTTTAACATGTAAAGCACTTTAGGCTGCATTTTATGTATGAAAAGTGCTATACAATTACATTTTGATTTGATTTGATTTGATTTAATCACAGATTGTCCATAACACACCAGGCTCAGGCATATAAGTGCCCCTATGTTCACTTGGCAGGTAAAGACAAAGGCAAAGCTGTCAACCAATCACCACCTGGTGGTGAGTTGGCTCCAAAGGTGGAAGAGGATGCGAAGTGGAAGAGGAGTGGAGGACTTCAAGTACCCCGGGTCTTGTTCACATGTGAGAGAAGAATCCCCCTGGAAGAGCTGGACAAAGTAACTGGGGAGAGGGAAGTGTGAGTCTCCTTGCTTAGGCTGCTGCCCCTGTGACCTGACATTAGTTACCGTAAAAACCGGACTATAGAGCGCACCTGATTATAAGCCGCACCCACTACATTTTTAGAGGAAAACCGATTTTGTACATACACAAGCCGCACCTGTATATAAGCCGCATGTGCCCACATTAAAACATGTAAACATATTTACAAAGAAAGACGGTACACAGAGAGAGTTTTCAAAGTTTTAAGAATATACCTTAGCTTTTCTTTCCAAACAGTGCCTGTGACGCGGCAGTAACACAGCAGGAATACAGTAGCACAGCACTAACAGGGCTGGTTAAAAAAAACGGTAAAAGTCACTGAAAGCCAGCTCGACTGCTTTTAACTTGAAAGCTGCGTCATATGCATTTCTTCTTGCATTTTCCATGATGAGGGTCTGTTCATGCTAATTTTATTCACGGACAAAGCGCGAGGTTACGTTAAACTTGCATCTTCCTCGACACATATATTCCACCGGTCTCACTCTTACCTTTTCTGCTCGAGCGCCCCTGGCGGCCGTTAGAAAAAATGCATACATTAGCCGCATCATTGCATAAGCCGCAGGGTTGAAAGTTTGGGAAAAAAGTAGCGGCTTATAGTCCGGTTTTTACGGTAAGCGGAAGAAAATCGATGGATGGATAGATGGATAGATGAGTGGTCGGATGGATAGATGAATGGTACTCTAGCAAAATCTATTTTAATTGGGGTTTAAAAGAATGCTCAGAATGGCTTATGCTGAAAAGAGGTGTAGCAGAACATCTCGGACGTCTCCCCGAATTCTTTGTGTACTTTCTTTATGACTGTTGCAGATGTCACAGCGCAAGCAAGTAGAAGTGCTATAGTTGCTAACATTAAAATTCTTGCTTCCTCTGTAACTAGAATTACCATTGTGGGCCTTTATTAAAATTCTTACTCTTAATTTTTTTCTTCTTTTATATAAACATAGTATAAATGTATAAGCTTGACAAGCTAAGACAACGATGAGGCACGCTATCGGTTGGTGCATAGATCCTTTCATTTTGAGTAACAGCTTAAACTGAGTAGTTCAAGGATGTGTTTGCATGTTTGCAAGGTGCTCTTTTAGAAAACATTGTGGGTTCCGAGGAATAAATGTTCCTAGTATAACACCTCACTGTAATTGACATGTGATGAACAGACAAATTGAAGGTAACCACAACAGCTGATAATTACTGTTTGCAGTGTGGTCTGCTCATTAAATGAGACGGACTGTTAAGGTCCAGATGGCCGCTCCTCTTTGGTTGTTGTAACACAGACTCCTCTTGCCAGCAAAGCATGTTGGGCATTTCTAAAAACAACCACACTGACACGGCAGCTGGGGATAATGTCTGCCATGCCTCTCCAGTGGTGAGAGCTGGAACTGACTCGAGAACATAGGTTCTATCTGACTTCACCCATTCACTCTGTACCAGTTGGGTCCAAAACAATTCTATAACATTTTTTCTTTCCTTGACTTATCCTTTAGAGCGCCTGCTTGGTATCTGTCTCTGGCCATTAACAACAAAACATGCTTCAAGGCTTTGGAGAAACACAGGATATGAGCTGCAGATCTCTAACCCGTAGTCCAGATTGGCTGTTGGCCAGGATCAAAAACATAAAGAACAATATAAGGCATAATTCTAGAAGCTTCTGCAAAAGACAGTGTGGCACAAAAGGGAAGCAGAAGCTTGTTTAGGACACAAAACGGGAGATGGAAAAATTACCCCTCATGTGCATTTTATTAAGGTTAAAAGAGTGGCAATAAGAGTAAAAGGAGAGAGAGAAACAAAACAGCAAAATGGGGGACAGGGCAACACACTGACAAAACTGAAGAATTAAAAAAATAGTTAAGCAGTCACAAAATACGATACAGATAGAGAGTATCCCGGATGGAAATTTTACCTGTCGTGACCC
>CAAE01014539.1:156571-170651 GCA_000180735.1 Tetraodon nigroviridis | reverse complement strand
CGGCGCTGTCACCAGAAGACAACTTAGACTTTGATTAACTTAAATCTGCTATTTTGCGTGCTTTTGAATTAGTCCCAGAAGCATATAGACAAAAATTTTGTAAATTAAGGAAAAATTACAATCAATCTTATGTGCATTTTGTCAGAGATAAAGAAGTTTTGTTCGACCGATGGTGTTCATCCCAAAATGTTAATAGTTTTGAGCAGCTTAAACAATTAATGTTAATGGAAGATTTGAAAAATGGCCTTAATGATCGAATAGCCACTTATTTGAATGAAAACAAAGTTTCAGATGTGCGTAAAGCAGCGGTGTTAAGTGATGAATACATTTTGACACATAAAACTGTGTTCTTGGAACGCCCTAGCTTTGTTAGATTTGAGAGAAATAATGGTCAAAATTCTAAGGAAAGTGAGAAAAATCTGCCTGGCTCTTTAGAGTCTACTTTAAGTACAAATACTAACGTCAAAGATGAGGATTCTAAAGCTAAAGATAATATGACATGTTTTTACTGTAAAAAGAAGGGACATGTCACTTTCACTTGTCCTGTGCTTAAGAAAAAAAATGCGAACTCTGTGTCGTTAGTCAAAACTGTAAATAATGCGTGTCAGCCTAAATTCTCTGGGAAAGAGTGTGATAATGCGGACTTCAAACCATTTATTATGGACGGATTTACCGTAAAAACCGGACTATAGAGCGCACCTGATTAAAAGCCGCACCCACTACATTTTTAGAGGAAAACCGATTTTGTACATACACAAGCCGCACCTGTATATAAGCCGCATGTGCCCACATTAAAACATGTAAACATATTTACAAAGAAAGACGGTACACAGAGAGAGTTTTCAAAGTTTTAAGAATATACCTTAGCTTTTCTTTCCAAACAGTGCCTGTGACGCGGCAGTAACACAGCAGGAATACGGTAGCACAGCACTAACAGGGCTGGTTAAAAAAAACGGTAAAAGTCACTGAAAGCCAGCTCGACTGCTTTTAACTTGAAAGCTGCGTCATATGCATTTCTTCTTGCATTTTCCATGATGAGGGCATGTTCATGCTAATTTTATTCACGGACAAAGCGCGAGGTTACGTTAAACTTGCATCTTCCTCGACACATATATTCCACCGGTCTCACTCTTACCTTTTCTGCTCGAGCGCCCCTGGCGGCCGTTAGAAAAAATGCATACATTAGCCGCATCATTGCATAAGCCGCAGGGTTGAAAGTTTGGGAAAAAAGTAGCGGCTTATAGTCCGGAATTTACGGTATATCACTTTCTAGTAAAGATGCTAAGGTTCCTGTTAAAATCTTGCGCGACACTGCTGCCTCACAGTCCTTTGTTTTGGAAGGAATTTTGCCACTCTCTAATGACACTGCTATGGGCTCTAGTATTCCGGTGCGCAGTTTTAATATGCAGGACATTGGGGTTCCTTTGCATAGGATTGTGATTCAGTCAGATTTGTGGTCTGGGGAGGCAATAGTCGGTGTGCGCCCCAGCTTTCCAATCGAGGGGATTTCTGTCATCATGGGTAACGATTTGGCGGGCGGTAAAGTGCTGGTTACGCCTCACGTAACGCCAGTTCCAATTGTTTCAATCGGTCCGGATGAGTTGGCCCAAAAATACCCTGACGTCTTTACGTCTTGTGCTGTTACGCGCGCAGCTGCAAAGCGGCGACAACAAGAGGATAAAGACGAGATTGACTTAAGTGACAGTTTTTTGTGTGTTCCAGATTTAGTTACTAACAACAAGGCTTGTAAAAGTGAAACAAAATGTGAGACCTTACCTGATCTGAGTACCCTTTCTATGTCAAAACAGCAGTTAAAAACGGATCAGCAGAATGATAAGTCATTAGTCCGTCTATTTGAAGAAGCAATTACCGGAGATAAAGTTAATTCTATGTCTACGGGGTATTTCATGAGGGATGGGGTGCTGCTGCGTAAATGGACTCCTTTAAGCGTGTCTCCTGTTGAGGAGTGGAGCGTGGTCTCGCAGATAGTTGCTCCCTCGCCATATCGGGCTGAAATCCTTAAAATGGCTCATGATAATCCATTTTCTGGTCATCTCGGGGTAAAGAAGACTTACAATCGTATTTTGCGTCACTTTTTCTGGCCTGGGTTGAAGGGTGATGTCGCGCGCTATTGTAGGTCATGTCATTGGTGTCAAGTCTCTGGAAAGCCAAATCAAATTATTCCTCCAGCACCGCTTTATCCCATACCAGTTGTTGGCGAACCTTTTGAGCCGGTGTTGATTGATTGTGTGGGTCCGTTGCCCCGCACAAAGGCTGGAAATAAATTTTTGGTCACAGTAATGTGCGCAACGACTCGTTTCCCTGAAGTGTTCCCTGTGCGTAAAATCACCACTCCAGTCGTTGTGAAGGCGCTAACCACCTTTTTCTCACTTTTTGGCTTGCCTCGTGTTGTGCAGTCTGACCAAGGATCTAACTTTATGTCCAAGATTTTTGCGCAGGTCCTTAAAGAGCTGGACATTGAACACTGCCATTCAAGCGCATATCATCCGGAGAGTCAGGGCGTGCTCGAGAGATTTCACCAAACGTTGAAAACAATGCTTCGCACTTATTGCCTGGAGTTCGAGAAGGACTGGGACGAAGGGGTCCACTTACAGATGTTTGCCATTCGTGAGGTGGTTCAGGAATCCTTGGGGTTTAGTCCCTCTGAACTAGTTTTCGCTCACACTGTGCGGGGGCCTTTGAAGCTCTTAAAGGAGAAGTGGATGTGTGAGGACTCAGAACAAAATATTTTGGATTATGTCAGTAAATTTAGATTCAAATTGCGACGTGCGGGTGAAATAGCGCAAGAAAATCTTAAGAGCGCGCAGGCAAAAATGAAGTCGGTTTTTGATAAAAATGCTAAAGCGCGTTCATTTGAGCCTGGCGAAAAAGTTTTAGTTTTGCTGCCTATCCCAGGCTCTAGTTTACAGGCTCGTTATTCTGGACCTTACTTAGTTGAAAAGAAAGTGGGAGACCGAGATTATTTAATAGCCACGCCTGATAGACGTCGTAGATCTCGGTTGTGCCACGTGAATATGTTAAAGCCATATGTTGAGCGTGAAGCTATACCTGTGTGTTCACCTGCTCCCTCGCAGCGCGTCAGTCTAGCGGCTCATGTCAAAGAGGAGCTGTCTAGTGCTGAACTTGACAATAAATCATTCTCTGCGGCGTTGACTCAAGGAAAGTTTTCAAATTCAGAGGCGTTGAAAAACTTGCCTCTCCTCTGGTCTCACCTTGATAATTCCCAGCAGGCTGATGTACTTTCCTTAATCCAGTCTCATAGGTCACTGTTTGCAGATATTCCCAGTCAGACGCAGGTTCTTTGTCATGACATAGACGTGGGTGATTCACGGCCTATTAAACAACATCCTTACAGAGTTAACCCTGACAAGCGGGGCCGTTTAAAAAAGCAGGTGGAGTACATGGTGGAACATGGAATCGCTGTGCGCAGCAGTAGTGCATGGAGTTCACCATGTCTCCTTAGCATTAAAGCCAATGGAGACGACCGGTTTTGTACAGACTTCAGAAAAGTGAATGGGGTAACTAAGCCTGATTGCTTTCCTCTTCCTAGAATGGAGGATTGTGTGGATCATGTGGGCGCTGCTAAATATGTCTCCAAACTAGATCTCTTAAAGGGATACTGGCAAGTTCTTTTGTCTCCGCGCGCCAGGGAAATATCTGCCTTTGTTACACCCGATGACTTTTTGGAGTACACGGTCATGGCTTTCGGCATGTGCAACGCGCCTGCAACATTTCAAAGGCTCATGAGTGTCGTGTTGTCTGGGTTATCCTTCTGTGAGGCATATTTGGATGACTTGGTTATATGTTCTTCATCATGGCCTGAGCATATTTCTCGCCTGTCTGTTGTTTTTCAGCGTCTGACTGAGGCGAATTTGACTGTTAATCTGTCGAATTGTGAATTCGGACAAGCTACAGTGACCTATCTGGGGAAGGTGGTGGGGGGAGGTCAAGTACGCCCTGTGCAGGCAAAAGTGGAGGCCATCCTGGCTGTCCCTGCTCCTACTACTCGTACTGAGCTGCGTCGTTATTTAGCCATGGTGGGCTATTATAGGGGGTTTTGTGAAAACTTTTCATCAGTTGCTGCTCCTCTCACAGACCTTCTCAGACCGAAGGTAGACTTCATTTGGTCCCCTTTGTGTCAGTCCGCTTTTGATCAAACCAAACAATTACTCGTTAAGGCACCTGTCTTAGCTGCTCCTTGTTTCAACGCGCGCTTTAAGCTGTCAGTGGATGCGTGTGACACGGGAGTTGGCGCGGTCCTATTGCAGGATGGGGAAGATGGAGTAGAGCACCCAGTTTCATTCTTTTCGAAGAAACTTGATAAATATCAACGATGGTATTCCACGATTAAAAAAGAGGCTTTAGCTTTAATCATGGCCTTGGAGCACTTTGAGGTCTATGTGGGTGGAAGTGTTCCCGTTCTTGTCTTTACAGATCATAACCCGTTAGTGTTCTTGGACCGTATGCGCAACAAAAACCGACGTCTTATGCATTGGTCCCTCAGACTACAGCAGTACAACTTGGTCATTCAGCACATCCGGGGCAAAGAAAATGTGGTGGCGGATGCGCTGTCTCGGCTTTAATTTTTTTTTTCTCTCCTTCAGTCTTTTTTTCATTGAATTAATTTGATACTTGGTGTTACTTTTTTTTTGCACTATGAAATCAAATTTATTCAATGTCTTTGGGTGGGGGTGTTAGGATGGGTGCACTTTTTTTTTAGCACCTTTCCTTTCTAGATTTTGTATATTTTATCTAGTTACTTTTTTTTGTAGGTTAGGTTTTTCTTATTAGATTAGATTTGGTAGTTTTTTTATATTAATTAGTTTTTTTTTAGCTAATTGACTGGAGCCTTTAAAAGGCAGGACTCCTCCTCCTTCGCGCTCTCTGCTCACCTGCCGCTCCAGCCCAATCAACCTGGCCTGTCGGCTGCCGCTGCAGCCACCATGGTTTTTGTTTCTTTTGTCTTTAGTTGATCTCCTTTTTTTTGGATTTTTCTTCAGTTTGACCTGGTGAGTTCGGTGGTCCCTATTTTCGTTTACTTTCTTAGAATAGTGGTGTGGTAACCACTTCGGCGGCCCTGTATAGGGTTGGGGAGGTTATCACACCTTCTTGTTCTTTTTGGCCGACTCACCAGGTCCATCTTCTAGTTTATGCTTTGTTTTTTTGGGCACGGGGTTTTTTTGATTTAATAATTTAAAAGTAAAACCACTTAAAAATTACAAAAAAATAAATCTTTATCAACCTTGCTTTGAGTTTCCGTGTCCTTTAATATGTTTTGCCTCATTTTTTTTTTAATGGGTCATAACATTCTCCTTCAGCAGGGCCTTCAGATCAGGGGTCACCCAGGGCTTGTTGTTGGAGAAGCACCGTACGCGCTTGGATGGTACGGTGTTCTCCACGCAGAAGTTGATGTAGTCCGTGATACAGTCAGTAACACTGTCAATGTCCTCCCCGTGTCGGCTGCAGAGAGCATCCCAATCCGTGGTGTGGAAGCAGTCCCTCAGCTGCTCCTTGGCCTCCTCAGTCCAGACTTTGACCGTCTTCCTCTGGGGAGGCTCCTTCTGCACCAGCGGTGTGTACCGAGGGAGCAGATGGACGAGGTTGTGATCGGAGCGGCCGAGGGGGGGAGGGGGGTGGAGCTGTATGCATCCTTGATGTTTGCATACAGCAGGTCCAGAGTTTTATTGTCCCTTGTGTGGCAGCGGACATATTGTTTGAAGTTGGGCAGAGTGGCAGAGAGCGGGGCGTGGTTGAAGTCACCCGAGATGAGGATGAGGGCCTGTGGGTGCTTCGTCTGCAGCCGGGACACCGTGGCCTGAGTCTGCTCTGCTGCTGCTGCAGCGTCTGCAGAGGGGGGGTGTACACAGCCAGCATGATCACGTGACTGAGCTCATGGGGCAGGTAGTAAGGCCTCATTCTGACTGCCAACATGTCTCTGGTGCAGATCTGCTCCTTGACGGTGCTGTGGCCCGGGTTGCACCACCTGTTGTTAATATACACCGCCAGACCCCCTCCCTTCCTCTTACCGCTCTCTGCCGTCTTTCGGTCCGCCCGCAGGAGAGTGAGGCCGGTTAAAGAGACCACACTGTCGGGAATGTCCGTGTGTAGCCACCACTCCGTGAAGCACATAATGCTGCACTCCCGATACTCCCGCTGCAGCCGCGTCAGCGCCGTCAGCTCGTCCATGTTGTTCGACAGCGAGCGGACGTTCCCCATGACGATCGCCGGTACACATGGTTTATACCGGCGTGCTCTATCCCGGCGTTTGACACCAGCCCGACAGCCTCTCGGTCTCCTCCGGATCTCCGCTGGGATTTCGGGCTTGTTGGCGAGAGCTAGTCCGGGGCGCCTGAGCGCTAACAGCTGATCGCGGGAGTAAACAAAGGAGCCGCGGCTAGACGGGTCCCCCATTGCGGTCTCGAAGTTCGGAAAAAGTGGCGAAAAATTTTTGCAGCAGTGCCGAGTTTTGGACTCCTGGCTGCACAGGGGTTTAAGAAGCCGGTAGAACCGGGCAGAAGAAAGAAAACGAGGTGAAAAAGTACAAAGGAAAGAAAGAAAAAGTTTGAGTCGAGCCGAGCTGCTGGGACTGGCTGCCACTCGCGCGGCGCCATCTCGCTAATTTGTTCTGCTCGCTTTGATGATGGTTTTATTCCCCACTATTGAAAAAAAAAAAGACAAATATGTTACTCAGTCATGGTGTTGTCGATGGTATAAAAGGATGTGTGAATGTGAAGGTAACATCTAAAATAGTAACTTCTGCTAAAATTTAGTTAAGGCAGGATGAGTGTGTTATAATGTACAAATGTTGGTTCTTCCAGACACCAATGGAATATCAAGACGTTGACTTAATCAAATCACATGATGTTCCTCAGTGTTTTAGATACTCTCTGACACAATTGTTCTCTGTAAGTACTCCTTTTAAATCAGTTCTAACTATTTTTTCAGTGATGATCACCCTTTGTACTGAGTCACTGTTTCCAATGACAGGTCAATCCATCACATGACAAACATGAAATGAAGGACCGCGGGGCTCTTCTGGATCTTCTTAAAAGGTTGTTCCACTTTGACGGAGATCAGAGAATCTCTCCTGAGAAAGCTTTACAACATGACTTTATAACAATGCGCCATCTGAAAGCAGTCGAGAGCAAAGACTAGTAAGTGATATCATTCTTGCTTTTTAATATCAGTAGAGGTGTAAGTTTTTGAGGCTGTGTGATTTACAGGTTCTTTTAGCTCTAAAAGTAAGATTGTGATATATTCTAGACGTCATCCGAAAATAGACTTTGTGTTCATCTGGACTTTTCAATTTTCTTTTTGGAAAACGTTTGGCCTTTTATCCAAAAGCCTTAATCAGATGAGTTATACCAAATAAGCCAGCTGTCAGGGAATGTGGCTCAGGAGCAGAGTTCATGCTATCCATGGATGAGTCCCTGGGTTCAATAACTGGCACCTCCTATTTTGTAAATTTCCCTTGGAGATCAATAAATTATCTGTGTTAAATATTTCCACTAACATATGTTGCGCATTAAAACTAAAATGGACTTAAAATGACTTGAGCCAATAACATGCAAATGTGGAGGGTGTTTTTTTTGGTTTTTGCAGCTTGAAAATTTGTGAAAAGATGAACAGTTTGGCCTTCAAAGCGCTTTCTACTGATAATTTATATGAAAAGAAAAAAACACATCACTCATCTAAGACAGAAATAAGAGTGTTTTCTCAGAAAGAAGGAAAGACCTTGGGGAAGAAGAAATCTACCAAAGAAGGAGACATCAAATCTCTCAAGGGAAAAGTGTTCAAGGCAGAAACCAGCGAGTCCTCTGAGGCAGAAACTAGTGAGTCCATGAAGGGACAATTCACAAAATCCCTGGAGGGAAAAGACTGTCAACCCTCAGGGAAAGAAATCAGCCAGTCCTCACAAAAAGATGCCGATAGGTTTCCAGTGGAGCAGCTCCGTCTTGCTGCACCAAGCCTATGGAAGGGGAGGCCAATGGTGCCAAAGTCCCGGAAGCCCCAACGAAAGATAGGGATTCCTTACAAAAAGTACTCGGTGAGTTTTTAAGAGAAGATGCGATCCAGTTCTCAGAGGGTCATCTCTGCCTGTCTAAAGCCAGCAAATCTACAGACGAGGAGGCCAATGAGGCCAAATCCACGGAGTCCCCAGAAGAAGACAGCGCGTCCTCACAAGAAGATACTGAGACCTCTGAAGGGTTCACCAGCGACTTTTCCAGTGTATATGCCTCTTTTGAAAATGCTAGGTCAATATCTGAGGGAGAAACACTCTCCAGTAATGGAACTTGTGATCTTGTGTCCTACGAAGTGGGCAGTCGTTCATCCAAGGGTCTCTCCTGTAGTGGCAGCTCTGTCTTCACTTGTAAAAACAGCAGCAAATCACCCTCAAGAAGTAAAGACTCGTTTAGGTGTCAAATCTCAAACCTGTGGGGCAAAGTCTCCAGAGGGATGAAGGGTGTTTTTAAGTGCTGCTTGGTACCCAAAGAGGAGGACTGAGTACATAACAATTAATGCTTTAAACTGTAGTCCCTATAGATGATTTTGGGTTACATTTGAATGTCCATTGTCACGGCAGTGAGTCGAGGCAGCTGCCGGCCCCTCCCCTACCCAGGGACGTTCAGATCTGGCACAGCTGCGGGGCATTAGGGTGGAGCTCACCTGTGCCCCGTGAGCAACCACTCGGCCACCATATAAACGGCCGGGTGAGAAGCTCCTGTGCCAGATCGTCTTGTTTGGATTGCCTGGCTAGAGTCTCAATTGCCTGAGTGTTTAAGTTCTTGTGTTCCTCAATAAACGTCTGTGTGCACCGTTGAAGCTGTGTCGCATTTGGGTCCTGACATCCCCCCTTACAGAACGATCTGGCCAGATATGGATCCAGCGCACAGCCCCTCAGCCAGCGAGCGTCTGGCTCGGCGGAAGAGTTTGGAAAAGTGGGAGGAGTACTTTGGTCTTTTTGACTCCCAGTGGGGAGAACTGGTGGCCGATGGGGAGCGTGCCACAGCAGCGTGGGAGCCGCTGAGGAGCGACCTGGCACCCCAGGCACGGCAGGGCGACTCCTGGACGCCTCCGAGGAAGCGGTCGAGGCGGCGTCGGGGGGGACACTTTACCAATGCAAATGTAGAAGATGAATCTATTGTGCGAATCTGCTGTTTCGGTATTTGGACGCTCAAGACACCAATTCAATGTGGAGGAAGCTGCTTTGCCCGCCTGTCCTGTGCGCGTCGGTCTGCCCAATGTTTGAAACCTTGAAATGATTTTCTTGTGCAACTAAGGTGTCAGAGCTCTCTGGTGAGTGGTCTGATGGTGACGATGGTGACCGGATGCACACGGAGGAGCACCCACGTGCCCGCTGCCACGCCACAGAAAAATGCCAAGGCGCCGCACCAGCTCCAATGTGCCAGGAGCAGCACACAGAAGAGAGAGAGACAGAGAGAGGGATTCTCCGAGGGAGGGCTGGAGCGCTGCACCCTGGTTGCAAAAGCGTGTGAGAGTGGCACGGCCGGGACTGTTTGGAGGAGGGAAAAAAAAGACTCCCTGTCAGGGAATCGAACCCCGGTCTTCCGCATGACAGGCAGAGATACTGTCCACTATACTAACGAGGACGTGGGAGCTGCTAAAACTGGCCACACAAAAAAAAAGAACATGGTGTGTGGACTCATTTCTTTTTTACCTGATTTGTGCTTTCCAGCTGACTTTCCAAATCCCATTTTCACAAATCACACATTTTAGCCGCTGCCTGTTTTCACAGTGGACGCACATAAACGACGTCAACGTGGTTCAACACATCTGCAAATCAACAGGTCCTGGTGGGACAAGGACGTGGGGGTCTGACTGTCCACCTGCTGATGGACACTGAACCGATGCAAATGTAAAAGATGAATCTAGTGTGCGAATCTGCTCTGTTTAGGTAATTGGAAGCGTGAGAAGTTGCTCAAGACACCAATTCAATGCGGACACGCTGCTCTGCCCGGTGATCTTGGAAGCATTGGTCCGCCCTGTGATTGAAATGTTCAAATTACATCGTTGTGCAGCTAAAGTGTTTTCGCCCGGTTTCGAACCAGGGACCTTTCGCGTGGTTAGGCAAACGTGATGACCACTACACTATGAAAACTGCTGACGGGAGGATTTTCTTCATTTAGAATGAAAAACATGACCAGAACAAACGCATGGCAAGGAGACAGATTCTCTTCCTCTCTGGTGAGTATTCTGACGGTGCTGCTGTTCAAGCTGCTGTTGTTTGCTGAGTCGCTCCTTGTGCACTGACGCACTAACGGCTTCATCTGGAAGCTGCAGGTCCACCACAAAAATGTTTGGACTCCATGCGATAGTCTCCTTTTCTATGTTTACAAAAGTCCCACCGCCTTGTTCTGACCTGCTTCTCGTTTTGATATTTTTTCAAATCCTCCTGACGACAACCAGGCTCACAGCAACACCAATGCGCACGGCTGCAGCGCAGAAAGGACCGCGTCACCGAGGGTCCTCTCCTCACTGCAGCTAAAGGAGCGGAACAAACGCTGGTCAGGAGAAGCCCGCAGCAAGATGAATGATTGCGCACCGACGTGCCCACGGCCACGCCGCAGAAAAGTCTGACGGGGCCACGCCAGCTCCAACGCGCCAGACACAGCCATCACGGAAAAGTGTGGAAAAGACAAGAAGGAGAGAGAACGCCTGAGTGGGTGTGATCCGTTTCCATGCTGTGGGTGCCCGCGTCGCTCAGCAGAAGATGAGTGTGTGCTTCACTGTGCTCCCAGCTCAGACAATCATGGCAATGCTTGGTGAGGCTCCCCACAGTCTCATGGATAGCTTGGATGACAGCAAAATGCAAGGCCTTCAACAGAGAGCACTAACTACCCAAGCTAAGGACTGTGAAAGTAGGCAAACTGTTTCCGCATGGTTTCGAAACGAGGACCTCTCGCGTGTGAGGCGAACGTGATAACCACTACACTACGGAAACAAGAGGTGGACAGAGGAGGAAATTACAACCAAAGAGAGTGTGTCAGAACAGCCGAACTGGCAAAAAACAAAGGAGCAACACTGATCAAAAAGGAAAACAACTGTTGCATTGGCCGGGAATCGAACCCGGGCCTCCCGCGTGGCAGGAGAGAATTCTACCACTGAGCCACCAATGCACAAGAGGCAGAAAATCTCAGCAAAATTTGTCGCAGAGGAACGACTAAAAGCCTTCGAAATCCCATTGTCTATGAAAGTGTTCGGTCCATGCAGATTGCAGCAGCTGCTTCTTTCCACAGTGGACGCACACAATCGACGTCAACGTGTTTCCACGTATCTGCAAATCAACAGGTCCTGGGGGAACAAGTCACTCAGGTGTGCTCTGCTCAACTCAGTCAAGATGTGGGTGTCTGACTGTTCACCTGTTGACACTTAACGAGTGCAAATGTAAAAGATGAATCTAGTGTGCAAATCTGCTCTGTTGAGGTCATTGGAAGCGTGAGAAGTTGCTCAAGACACCAATTCAATGTGGAGGATGCTGCTTTGCCCGCCTGTCCTGTGTGCGTCGGTCTGCCCTATGTTTGAAACGTTGAAATGATTTTCTTGTGCAGCTGAGGTGTCAGAGCTCTCTGGTGAGTAGTCTGATGGTGACCATGGTGACCGGATACGCACGGAGGAGCACCCACGTGCCCGCTGCCACGCCACAGAAAAATGCCACGGCGCCGCACCAGCTCCAACGTGCCAGGAACAGCCCACAGAAGAGAGAGAGACAGAGAGAGAGATTCTCCGAGGGAGGGCTGGAGCGCTGCACCCTGGTTGCACAAGGTGTGAGAGTGACACGGCCGGACTGTTTGGAGGAGGGAAAAAGACTCCCCATCGGGGAATTGAACCCCGGTCTTCCGCGTGACAGGCACAGATACTGACCACTATACTAACGAGAATGTGTGAGCTGGTAAAACTGGCCACACAAAAAAGAAGAACATGGTGTGTGGACACGTTCCTTTTTTACCTGGTTTGTGCTTTCCAGCTGACTTTCCAAATCCCATTTTCACAAATTACACATTTTAGCAGCTGCCTGTTTTCACAGTGGACGCACATAAACGACGTCAACGTGGTTCAACACATAAGAGATGGAGAAGTTTGAAGCTAAAAGGAAGTCGGACAATGTCATGAGAGTTAATGTAACATCGTCAAGTGTGACATGCTGCTCTTGTGGAAAACGTGGCCATATTGCGAGAGAGTGGCGCCAGAAGGAATCGACTGATCTGGGACCAAAGTGGTGCAGCTATCATCGGAGTTCAAGCCGCAGTGATGAGACTTGCAGAAGAAAACCCAGAAATACAGGAAAGAGTCAAACAGAAGGGACAGACTACCATGAAACATTTGCTCCTACAGCAAATTTGACATCAGTTAGGGCGTTGATGCAAGTGTCAGTTCAAAATGACCACATTGTCCATCAGATGGATGTCAAAACTGCACATTTACACGCACCAATAGATGAAGAGATCTACTTAGAGCAGCCAGAGGGATCTGAGGAGACATCAGAGACCAAAGAAAAACTTGGATGTAAGTGAAAGTCGTCTCTCTATGGTCTGAAACAGTCTGGAAGAAACTGGTACAAACAGCTGAATGATCGTCTGGAGCAGAATCATTTCAAGAAAAACCAGTCAGATCACTGTGTCTACAGAAAACAGGAAGGAAATGAGACCATTGTGGTTATTATCTGGGTGGATGACTTGATAGTAGCAGCCAGTAACAATGAGGTCCTGAACAAGTTCAATGATTGCTTCAAGTTCACCTGTTGATGGACACTTAACGAGTGCAAATGTCAAAGATGGATCTATTGTGCGAATCTGCTCTGTTTGGGTAATTGGACGCATGAGAAGTTGCTCAAGACACCAATTCAATGTGGAGGATGCTGCTTTTCCCGCCTGTCCTGTGCGCCTCGGTCTGCCCTATGTTTGAGACGTTGAAATGAGTTTCTTGTGCAGCTGAGGTGTCAGAGCTCTCTGGTGAGTGGTCTGATGGTGACGATGGTGACCAGATACGCACGCAGGAGCACCCACGTGCCCCCTGCCATGCCACAAAAAGATGCCACGCCGCCGCACCAGCTCCAACGTGCCAGGAACAGCCCCCAGAAGAGAGAGAGACAGAGAGAGGGATTCTCCGAGGGAGGGCTGGAGCACTGCACCCTGGTTGCAAAAGGTGTGAGAGTGGCACGGCCGGACTGTTTGGAGGAGGGAAAAAAGACTCCCCCTCGGGGAATCGAACCCCGGTCTTCCGCGTCACAGGCAGAGATACTGTCCACTATACTAACGAGGACGTGTGAGCTGGTAAAACTGGCCACAGAAAAAAGAAAAACATGGTGTGTGGACGCGTATCTCTTTTACCTGATTTGTGCTTTCCCGCTGGCTTTCCAAAGCTCATTTTCACAAATCACACATCTTAGCAGCTGCCTCCTTTCACAGTGCACGCACATAAACGACGTCAACGTGGTTCAACACATCTGCAAATCAACAGGTCCTGGTGGAACAAGGACGTGGGGGTCTGACAGTTCACCTGATGATGGACACTGAACCAATGCAAATGTCAAAGATGGATCTAGTGTGCGAATCTGCTCTGTTGAGGTCATTAGAAGCGTGAGAAGTTGGTCAAGACACCAATTCAATGTGGACACGCTGCTGTGCCCGGTGATCTTGGAAGCATTGGTCCGCCCAATGATTGAAATGTTCAAATTACATCGTTGTGCAGCTAAAGTGTTTTCGCCCGGTTTTGAACCGGGGACCTTTCGCGTGTTAGGCGAACGTGATGACCACTACACTACGAAAACTGCAGGCAGGAGGATTTTCTTCATTCAGAATGAAAAACATGACCAGAACAAACACACGGCAAGGAGACAGATTCTCTTCCTCTCTGGCGAGTATTCTGACGGTGCTGCTGTTCAAGCTGCTGTTGTTTGCCGAGTCGCTCCTTGTGCACTGACGCACTAACGGCTTCATCTGGAAGCTGCAGGTCCACCACGAAAATGTTTGGTCTCGATGCGATAGTCTCCTTTTCTATGTTTACAAAAGTCCCACCGCCTGGTTGTGACGTGCTCCAC
>CAAE01014539.1:33499-69734 GCA_000180735.1 Tetraodon nigroviridis | reverse complement strand
TGAGCTAATCCTCACCCTCCTGAAGCAAACAGCACAGGCTCTCACTTATCAGGGCCGTGCTAACAGATACTCCTCCAGCCCACATCTTTAATCCTGTGTGGGAGGCCAATTTGGAAATATCTTCAGCTTTGGAGTGGAGGCTTTTTGTTCTTGCCAATTCCGTCTGGTTGTGGTTTCGATATTGAAGCCAAAGATCATTTTTCTATTTTCGGGCTTCACATTTGTTTTCCCGGTAATTTTAGAACTGGCTCCAATGTCTGATTTACTGATACGCAGATGTCCCTTCCATGATTTACTTACATCCTGTGTTGCTTTTTGTTTGTTCTCATGTTTTTATTTCAGTAATGGTTTATTCGACCGGTAAACACCCTGTCGCGGTGTCAGTCCATAGTTGACTGATTGCCGTTAAAAGTAAGTTGTGAATTGTGCATGCATAAATTCATTCTTTTTCTTAATATCATTTTCAATTGATCTTTCAGCTTTCGTTTATCTATTCAGGTGGAGGCACTAATGTAAGTCGATGCTGATCTGTTACTTGTTGACTGATGTTTTTCAGTTTTCACTGTAATGACCCGTCAGATTTAGCCTGGGTCCAGATCAGTGGCGCTCCTACCCACCGCGGCTGTAGCCATCTCGCTGTCGTTCTGATAAAATGAGGAGTGTTTGTTTTCTAGTGCGGTTCCTCGTGTCGGAAGTGAAGTCAGGCCTTGCTCCAAGAGCAACACACGGTGCTAGAAATAGAAGGTTGATTTGCATGGGAGTCCTGGTATAAGGAAAATAGAAGATAGACAAATGAACACACTCACTCTGGGTAGTCTGAGCACTAACAACAATTCTGAAGATATCCTGGCAGTCTAGAAATTTCTGATCCAAAATGACGAAATGCTTTTTTTTATCTACCAACAAGGGCAACACTTGTTTAAATGCTAACCCGGTCGACTGAGCCCGAACCCCACGGCGATTATTCCCTGTCACTGCGTTTGTTATTAAAGTGCTGGAATGTGTCTGCTTGCCTACTTCATCATGCTAACAAGTGCTAGGCGGTCACTCTGCGCTGGAGGCCGCTACCCGAAGGAGGTTTGACTCTAACAGGTACGAATGCTAACAAAAACACAAGCGGTCTTCATGGCTCAAGTCTAGAAATGTCCCTTTAGCTAGCATGGCTTTGTTCGCACATGACCAAACAGGTCCAGGTGAGACAAAATCTGTGTTCTGAGGGCTGTGCGGGATAAGGATTAGGATCTTTTTCCTAGGGAAAATCAAGAGATGTGGAAAAAAAAAGGTGGAGAATTCCAGAATAACGTCTGCAATTTTTTTTTTTCATGAATATAAACATCGAAGGTGAAGTTAATTCCTCCTTAGTTCCCTTGAGTGTTCAAAGTGAGGGAACCCTTTCAGTGAAAAACACAGATGATAATAAGTTGGAGGCTTAAGACGAGACAGATGTTTGACCAAGTCAGCCGGCAGACTTACTGCTGAGTGGACAACCTTTTATTTGAGTATAAACTTAAGTTGGGACGAGCCAAGAATGTTGCTTTTCTTGCTTTCTTTGAATCACTTTCAATTGACCCGCAGGTGAACCCAACACTTCCAAACACACACACACACACACACATACACATAGACAAACACACACATACTATTCCTTCCACTGATATCTCCCTCACTGCTTTTTCTCAGTCTTCCTGCCAGCAGCCTCATCTGAACTGCTCTGTTCTGCTACTTTACTGTGCTGGTTGATCAGTTAAGTCGGGATCATTAAAAGCAGGCGAGAATGACAAATGTAAGCAGATGGATGAGCCCTGAAGAAAATAGACACTTAAAAAAACGATGGAAGGCTGGAATACCAGCCCTGAAGAATCTCATATCCACGTGCTGGTTTTTTTTTTATGTCTTATGGCAAACGGGAGTCAGTAGAAGCATTTTTGGATTTTAGATTCGGATTTTTTTTTTAATCTTCACCGAAAATACCCAGAGGAGATTAAATTCAGTGACATTTTGCGATGCGCATATAGAATTGTGTTGATTCTAATAAAGCAAAATAAAAGTGAAATTCAGTTCTGTTCATGATTATACCACCATTTAATGCAATCACTGTCTCCATTTTCTATTGCAGCTCACTACAGTTAAGTTCTAATTTATTTTAAAGGATTGGACAGTTTATTTTTAACGCTGGATAGTTACGTCCAATGTTAATCTGCCTCATTTCTTGACCAGAAGTTTACTAAAAAAAGAGGCATGCAAATATATATTGCTGATAAAAGCTAATCCTAGATCAATTCCATGACTATTATTTTTTCTTTATAATTTTAAGGTTTTTGTCTTTTCTTTGGACATTTTCTTATGCCTACATTTACTTAGTGTTCATTACTTTGTATGAGTTGATAAGACAGGAGATGTGCAACTCATCCTTCTATTTATAGCTTTTGTCCTAAGAGCTGTTTTATCAGACAGAGTCTGTCTGGTAGCCTTGCTTAGGCTGAAGGAGTCTGGTTTTGAGTGTTTATCCACAATTTTTTTTTCCTCTTCCCTTTTGAACATGTCTGCAAATTGTCTGATAATGATACGTTTCTAAAAAGATGACAGTTTACTTACAAGATGATAAGGTCTCTAAAGCTGCATTTTTAACCAAAGACAGTACACAAACGTCAGTGTTCAACCTCATATGAGCAATGAGTGCATATGACCAATATAAGGTTGTGTCCAATAAAACCCAACGGTGGAAAGCAATCATCTAGATGTACTTTACCTGATCAAAGGGAAAGAAATACGATTGCAAAGTCTCCTTAAACAAGGCAGTGTCCGATTGTTCTGTAGGTCGTAACCTTGAGACATTTTGACCAAAGACGACAGCTGGGTTCTGAACATGCAATATATTTATTTTTAATTTCTATATGTTTTTACTGTGCTCCAATAATCTCAGGGGTGAAAAGGTAGTCAGGATTTTGTTCTGCAGGAATGTGTTCTACTGGCTGCGGGAGCAATCCATCTTTAAAAGCAGATTGGTGGACTGGTCAGATGCCTGAGCACTCCTCTGGGACAGAAGCAGTGATGTTAACATGGAGCCAGGAGCACTTTGTGATTGTTCCTGGAGAAGAGATAGAAACATAGAGAAGAGACGAGCAGGAGCAGATTGACTCCAGTTTGTCCCCACAGCTTTCTGGCTGAGCCTCCAGATTGATTGTCCTCCTATCAGAGATCAGTCAGAGGGTTTATTGTGATTAGTCAATGTACATTCGTCAGCACTCAGCTCCAGAGCAGCCTGAAGAACTCAGGGACATATGGGACATTCCATTGGGACATTGGGAATGGGACATTCCATTGGCCAAGGTGTGTTGAGGCACAAAACCTTCACACATGTTTTCTTTCTTTCTTTCCCCTACAGCCATTTTAGATTGTTGAAACTCATTGGTTGGAACAGAATATTTGTATTACTTTGTAATTATTATATCATTTTGCAATAAATAACTTTCTGGCTAATTTAAATGAAAGAAAATTAAACGAGTTGCATTTCAGAAATATTTTTTCCTAACCATCCACCCATCCATCTAAGAGGCAGAATGGAAATACTGGACATCGACCATTCTACTCAAGGGTCCATGTTCTACGTGGAATAACTGCTTAAATCTAAGACGTAATCAATGTATTCACAGTTTATACAGATTATTAGATTTACACACTCCTTATGACTCTAGCTACTTCATGATATTTGGGTCTATTACCTCAAAGGTAATACTAAGTTTGAAAATTAAAAAAAAAAAAAAAAGTGTAAAAACATTAAGTATTGCATTTTATCTATTTGCAAATTATTTAAACCTGTCATGTCCAGCAGCTTCACAAGTAGCATTGAAAGCCATATTTGCTTTGTGTCAAC
Organism: Tetraodon nigroviridis; assembly: GCA_000180735.1. Taxonomy (NCBI): domain Eukaryota; kingdom Metazoa; phylum Chordata; class Actinopteri; order Tetraodontiformes; family Tetraodontidae; genus Tetraodon; species Tetraodon nigroviridis. The sequence continues at coordinate 65,860 of CAAE01014539.1, read as the reverse complement.
TTGTGTTGATGTTTTTTTTGTTTGTTTGTTTTTTATAATAGTATTTTTAAAGAATCTGGCTGATCTGATTGGAGGAAAGATAAACAAGGAAAGCAAACAAATGAACTAGCGAATATTTTTTTATATAATATGGGGAATTTTTGTGTTTGTGTGGGAGCAACTAACTCTTCTGTAGTACCCCCACATGTGGAATATCTCAAGGTTCAATTCTAGGGCATCTTCTCCCTGTACCTTGTATCTATTGTATTTTTGTGCACGTGACATTTAAATTGATATGCTGTTTAAACTTGAGAGCTCAGTTTGAACCTAATTTAGGAGTGAAATCAAGACTTGGATGGCTTTAAACTTTTTACATTTTTATAAAAAAGAGAATAGGGTCATGCTGTTGGGTCTTGTAATGCTGCCAGTGTTTTAAATCAGGGGGAATATAATCTTTACCTTGATGCCAAGGTGTAAAACAGAAGGCGCTCATGATGGAGAAAACAGTGTTTATATATATATATTTTAAAAATTATAATAATAATTTAAATCTTTACGAAGAGGCTCCACTGCGGGGCATCCAGAAATTAAACCTCAGACTTCCTTTCAGGGACGTGGCAACAAAAAACTCTCACAAGTCAAGATCCATTAAATGAATAAAAACCTTAGCCTGGTACCACTCTGCAGCTGAGACAACAGTCCCGCTGGAGCTCGGGTGCTGCCGCCTCATCTGTTTGTGATTGCCAAGGAGCCACAGGTGCACACTGTCACCAGCAAAGACCCCGGCTGTCACCTACCCAGTAAACACAACAGGAACACAAGGAAACAGGAACACAAGGAAAAAGACCCGAAACCCCAAAAATGCAGAAAACTGACAGGTTCTTCGCTGCTGCGCCAAAACTGCAGAGCTCCTCCCACACATCACGCAGACTGACTCACCTTCTGTTTTTAAGTCCCTTAAAAACACATTTCTTCTCTTTGGCGTTTGACCCCGTACGATAGGCTGCCTTTTAATGTCTTTCATTTTTGATTATTGTTTGTTTGTGAAGTATTATTCTTAAGTTTTTGCTTTTATATTTTAATCTGGCCAACACTTTGTTCTGCTAATAATAATGACAACAATTTATTGATGTAAAGATCAAAATATAAACAAACTACAAAAAAGTCAATAATAAAGTGACATTACTATGAATGCATACATGGTGCGTTAGACACTTGGTGTAGAGTAGCAAGATGGGAATCTTCCAACTCCACCAGGCCTTTAGCAAGCAGCGAGGAACTCTCCATAAGAGGGAAGCAACTAAAGACTGTAAGGACAGCCATGACTCCTCCCTGAGACCAAGCAGCACAGAGCCATCAGCAGAGCGCGCAGAGTCCTACACTAGCGCGCCAGATAACCAAGGACATCACAGAGGATGAGGCAAGATAGAGCTAGGCACTAGCTGAGATGGGGCCTTCCATCAAATGCTCCGAGCCTAGAATCACCCCTACACTCATCCTTTGTTGCTTTAGGTAGTTACTGCATATAGGGGTCAGGGGAAAGATGCATACCATAGGAAACCATCTCAGCAGAAACCAGCTTGCATACTGGTTTTATGTGTGTCAACTAAGCGCCATGCACCACTTAGAACCCTACTCAGATTCCATCGTCATTGTAGACATCAATGGGGACAAATGAGACTGAACTGCCCCGTGGCTTTTTCAATTTCAATTTTTCACTTTTTTTTTTGGACTTGATAACCCAAGTTAATAGATAAATATAAAAATTAAAAATAAATGAATTATGTGACCCTTCACACAGTATGTTTTCTAGTTTATAAAACGAGTTTTCTTGGTGATTCAGATGGTGATAAGTGGTGCCTAATTCAGTCCATAGAGGAGTTTCTAGATCCAAATAGATGTGGAGCAGTTACAGAGTACTGAATTAACTAAGTTATCAGAGTAATGTTGGCTGATTGTTGACCCCTGCTCAGTGTATGTTTCTTCTCAAGGTGGTAAATTTGTTTATTCTAAAAAACTCTCACCACCATAATTTTAGACTCTAAAATTAAAAGGCAAGTACCACAACTTGCTTGTGATTTACGCATCAGATGTGTTCAAATTACCCACTTGTGGTGGAGAGGCAGTTCTCCTTTCAAGCTAACATTCGCTCTATTTTTTAGAACACAGGATGGCTATCCTGTGTTCTAAGCACCCAAACCAATGTGAGTATTTTCATATGGCGGCCGGTGACTATATTTGTGCGATACAATGCAGGTCTTGTTGAAGTTATAGTAAATTTGAAGAAAGCCTTTACAATAGCCTCACTGTAAAGATTGTCCTAGTCAGCCTGATAGCACTGTACATGGAGGCTAAATGTCATTCACACAAGTCATGTAAATATAGCCTTTTTTTTTACTCTGAATAGCTGAAATGTGTTACTAAGGACCTAATATAAAAACAAGGATTTGTACCATTAAGAATTTTGCAGTGTGGAAGATCCATACCAGCAAAGAAGGAAACCCTCCCCCACTCACCCTAAGATAACAGATGCCTTTACTGCTTTTGTTTCTTTAAGTCCTCCTCAGGTTTAGGCACACTTTCATTTAAAAGCTTTTTGCGGAAAGCGGTCTAATAAAATCTTGGTCTAATGTGGGGATTAAAATAAGATAATATGGAAAACAAGAGCTGTATCATGAAAGCGGTCTCCGCCTGTCCTCCTCTCCCCTTGCTGCATTTTGTGCTGAAAAGGACTGACTTTTATTGTTTCACCTTTTCACCTTAAACTTATACTCTCAGCAGCCTAAAAAAAACTGGAATTCAGAAAAAAGGAAAAGTCCCAGACCAGAACAATCCTTAGCAGGTATACTGGTCATATGGTTGGTTGTCTTTAGGGTTTAGTTGTGCCAGGTATGAGATACACAACGAGAATGAGTGCTACAGGAGTGGACACTGTCACCCCACACCCAGGGTTTGACTCCCCTGACAGCCAGAAGCTTCTCTGTGTGAGGTTTGCGTGTTCTTGTGTGCCAGTTTGAGTTCTCTCTTGGTACTACCAGTTCCTCCAACAGTTCAAAGACATACATGCAGGAAAGAGTTAAAGTTGGTTAATTCAAAATGTCTTCAGGTGTGAACAGTCATTTCCTTCTGTGGTAGCTCTGCTGATGACCCGTTAAGGGCATAACTCACTTTTTTTGCGCAAAGGCAGCTGCGATAGGCCCTCTGACCCTGCGACTCTGCTGTAGGATACAGAAGATGGATAAATGGATGGATGGATGGGTGGATGGATATACATATGGATGGATGGATGAGAATAAAGTCAAGATTGTGATTGTGTATGGTAGTGCCAATTCACACATATAGCAAACATACTATGGCTGTCCAATAGATGGCGGTAACCTTTTTATTAAAAAAAAAAAAATCAGTTTAAATAAAGTATATTGAACTAAAACTCTGGATATTTTTACTTATTGACACAGTTGTTTTCATAGAATTGGGATGCATGAAGACGTGTCTTTTTTTCCCAGACAGAATGGCCTCGGCATCCATCACGCACTGCGTCATGCTGGAGGGACAGCGGCGGACATGTGCTGTCTGCGGTCCATGAAGACTCGACTACACAATACCTGCATGTCTGTTGAGATGTCAAACGTGTCTGATGTTCCAACTGTGCTGACACTGTTTGTCACTCTTATCTGCATTAAGTCATGACAGATGAGTTTCAGTGTTTGCTAGGTGGAGAGTGCACTAGCCTTGCTCTTTCACCCTAGTTTAAAGAGCACTCCACCGACAAAACCATTTGTTAAAGACTAACATTTTTTTAACAAAGTTTTTATGTTTCTCTTTTATTGCCTATTTTCTTTTCCAGTAGAGACACAAATAAGCTCTTAAATACAGTGAAGGAAGACTTGCAAACTAACTCCTGAAGCCTTCAGTGCAGCTCCTGCTAATTAAAAATGTATAAAAATTAGAAGAAAAATCGAATTAAACACGCATGTAGGTGAGGCTGAAATAGGAATCACAACTGTGTCTTCTGAGCTTTTAAAGAGCTTTGAGCAGTTGTATTCTCCACTGGGTAAGAACCAATGGCCACATATAATTAGGTGTTAGACATCATTATCAATTCTAAAATACTAATACTAATCTAATATTAGCAATTATATAACTCTAGATGTCGTATGAACTGTTCTAACTGTTGGTGAACTAGTTACAGCCATGAAATCAACCTCGTAAATGTATTTGTCAGGGTAATAAAACTGTACTTAGGAAAAATAGTTAATAATTTCTATTCCAATGCAGTTGAAGAGCAGCTGCCCACATTTTTCTTTCAGCAACTATTAAGAAGAGACTCATCAGTTCTACCTTTATATATAAACTGCAACTAGAAAAACAATTTGGGGCATTGGGCAGTCTATATTTACGCATGCATCCATAACAGCCAGAATAATTAACTCTTTCTTTAGAAACAGTTTTGCTGTGCAAAGGAAACAAACAAAGCTTGAGGAATTGTTAATATTTTGAGTTTATTTATCATCTGCTATTTAAATTGTTACTGTTCTGGCACATCTAAACCACAGGTTAACTAATCATGTGTATGTAAATGTAAAATAAATGTGGTGGCTCTAGTGTGGTTCCTTCCTTCAGGAGCATGGTTTTGGCTGCTGAAACGATGAGACCACAGCAGCCTCTTCTCATAGCAAGCGCTGTATTACGGCGCTCCTCCTCCGCTTCGCTCATCCTCACTCTCTCTTTGTCTCTGCTCCTTGCGGAGTTGAAGAGTTGAATCATGGGTCAGCGGTTCATTGTGCAGACACAACCAGACTAGAATTCCAGATGTGAACTTACCATCTATTTCCAATGCAGATACACCCAAATTCTCACATGTACAGGCTTGCACTTTTAATATCATTTACACCGATTTTATATCAACTTTTCCAAAAGGAAATGACATTTCAAACAATGTATAATTACTGAACCAAAGTACAGTTTGGAGATCATTTATATGGATAAACTGCTTTAAATAAATATTACTATTTTCCTCTGTGTGTTAACTACAGTCCAGAGGAAAATCTTTTACTTATATTGTACTATTTGCACCTCAGCCTCGTCTAACATGACCCAGCCCGTGTTCAACTCCACACAGTTTGGTCATGACACGTTAGCATCCTATGATGGCTAACGTCATCAAACACTAAATCTGTACTTGTGTTTAAGCCTGCTTGTTAAGTTCTATCTGACCAAAGGTGCTCTTGTTTCTTCTGCGTTGGTCTTCATGCAAAAGACAGGTGGCTGCTCATCAAACTAGTAGCTGCAGAAGTAAAAATTAAACCCTCTGTAGCCAAATACAGTGAGTTAGCACACAGGTACACAAAGATTCTGGGACATAATAGGTGCAAAAATAATCAAACCTTTTTGTTTAATTAAAAAGAACTGAGACAGGAGTCACAAACAAAATTAATGGTACTATAATTTCAACAACCCTAGGTAAATTCTAAAAAAAAAAAAGAAGTTTCATCTCACCTATAATGATTTAATTAAAAAAATAACACTTAACAACGCTACAACTACGCTAGGAATTGAAATTAGCTTGATGAGCCCACAGTTTAAACAATTTTTTTCTATTTTTGAAGTGGTCAGAAATGTTGGGCAGTTGTCATTTTTAAATGCAGGATAGCAGAAGTATGTTGGTGTCAGAGGTCATTTACCCTCAGTTCATTATTTTAACGTGCTATTTTAACGTTCTACTAATATTTATTTATTAACGTATTTTTTTTTATATTTGCTTTAAGAAATTAAGAATTTAAAAAAGAACCAGGATGTTCTTATATTGTTAGTATTTTTAATTTTTGCTGTTCATTTAATTTAAAAAAATTGAATGGTTCCACTTTAAACATGTACATAATTAAATTAATCAATCTTGTTGTTTTATCATATAATTTTATTAACCCCAATAATTTATTTTGGGAACAATTTCTATTAAAGCAAGCCACATTATTTGAATATCAGTGATTTTACGTCTTTAAAAACAATAATAAAACTGCAATAGCGCGACCGATCACATGATTAACGCTGAACTTAACTGAAAAAGATAGATTAAAAGAAGATTTTTATTTTTATTTTTTTTAAAATGACCCAGCTATAACATTCGCCTAAGATGAGATGATATCAACAAGTGAAATGCTTGGAAATATTTAGAAACCAACGCTAATCACACTTGAGAGGCGACCATTTCATTACAACAACAACAACAACAACAACAACAACAACAACAACAACAACAACAACGATAATAATAAAAGATAAAAATAGTGTATATCAACTCTTCGGGCAAGAATGATATTTATAGAAAAAAGTCATACGCAGTGACAGTAAAGAAGCAGAAATAATAACATTCCGCATCAGCGTTTTTAGTCAAAATACTCCTATTTAATTTTACCTTTAATAACTGTGTGATATGTAAGCATTAATATCGACGTTACAATAAATCAGACGTTCATATTAATTAATTTATTTTTTAAACTGACACTATTGACAGCATTTTAGTAAAAGTCAAAAAACACTAATAATATACCCTTCGCGTGTAAAAACGCGGTTTATTGCGCCGCAGGCCGCTTCCGATTCTTTTGTTTAAAACAACTAAATTACCGTCAGTGCTCTAATGATCAGAAATTCCAAATAAACTCATTATAATCCGGGAGACACGTTTAATTTGATGGCCATAAACCCGCCACACCAGTTTTGTAAAGAAGGCCGACGTCTTGATTTCTCGGAGAGGCGCGTCTCAGCGGTGGGGCCTCGGCCGATGTACAGCTGGGAGCCAAGATGATGACGTCCTTTCTGTCTGTTTTTTAAATTAATTTATTTTCTGAGCACAAAGGGGACTAAGATGTTTGGTTCTAATAAACGTTTGCTAGAAGCATTTTGCCTAAACTTCTGTGCATCTGAGTCTCTGTTATCAATTCAATCATTCATTATAATCCCAACCTTAAATTTTTTGCAGAGAGAATATATATATATATATACTCTTTTAGCACATGTGTGCTGTTTTAAGTGAACAAACAGTAAATGAATTAAGTGGAAAGCTCCTATCCTTCATCATCTCTTGACTCCACCTCCTCCTCAGACACACTGGCTACTCCTCCTCACTCCTCCAGTCCTCCACTCTTCGCACTCCATTCGCCCACCCCTGTCTGAGAAGAACTCTGGCTCCCCTGGACCCCATCTCTCAGCGTCGTCCCGGCTGTTGGTGAACAGACATGTTGAGGATCGCAGCAGGAGCTCGTTTTTGCTTTCTCTCATCTCTCCCGGCTGCTGCTGCTGAGAAAAGTTGCTGTGAGTTCTGTTTGTGAACCTCTGGGCGGTGTTCATCGACCAGTTGTGCCAGTCAGAAAACTGATGGACAGAATAACTAACCTTGAGAAGGTTTAAAAAAGAAGCTGAAGGATCTAAACCACTTCGGAGGATTAGCGTCTGATATTTAATCATCCTGAATCCAAAAGCTTGTTCGGGTTATTGACCAGAATGGGATCGGATGTGCGTGACCTCAGTTCGCTGCTGCCACCCCTCTCAGCAGGCCCGAGCCCCGGCTGCCCGGCCCTGCCCGTCAGCACAGCTCCTCAGTGGGCTCCTGTCCTGGACTTCCACACCACTGCCTCCCCTTACTCCTCGCTTGCTGCTTCCCACACGTCTTTGGGGCCACACTCCTTTATCAAGCAGGAGCCGAGCTGGGGGGCTTCCAGTGACCCCCACCACCTGGATGCAGACCCTCACTGCGGCCTCAGCGCTTTTACCGTCCATTTTTCAGGACAGTTCACAGGGACGGGGGCCTGCAGGTACGGGGCAGCATTTGGGCCACCTGCGCCTCCACCGACTGCCTCCAGTCAGGCAGCACCTGTGGCTCCTCCGCACCACCACCAGCCTCCCAGCAGGATGTTCAGCAGCCCACCGTACCTGACAAACTGTGTGGATACGCAGCAGGCGACCCGCAACCAGACAGGTAGGGCACGCGACACAGGTGGTTGACACTGATGTGGGAGTTAGTAGAACATCTGGAAACGCAGACCCTCCACCTCCAAAACACGGCTTAATCTCACTCTCCTAATGAGGCAAAGGTGATGAGTCCGGCTGGTTCCTGCGGGTTTGAGTAGCTGGTTTGTTCACTTTGGGTCCCCTAAAAACTAATATACTTCTGCAAATTCAGCCAAAGTCTTTCCTTTGACTGGGTGGAAGATTTATCCACTTAATTTTTTTTTTAATTTGTCGCTAATTGGCTTTTTGGGGTTTGCTTCATTAAGTTTGTATGTGAGGTGAAATTCAAAGCATTACATTAAGATTGAAAAAAATATAGGAAAAATAGGCATTGTTTATTTAAAACCTTAAGATTTGATCAAAGACTAGAATCAGAGACATGACACAGTGTTTTAGTATTTGCTAAAAAAAAGAAAAAGTTTTATAAATACATTTTAAAAACAATGTAAATCACACGTGGCTCTAAGGAAATGTTTTGAAAATCTTTACTGGAGTACCTCTACCCTATCTAAATACTACAGGTAGAATAACAACAACAATAACAATAAAACACATTACTACAAATATTTAAGAAAAAGCCCTTAAAATTTGAGTTGCTACTTTTTCTAATGAAATATTAGTGCAACGTAAAATAAGAAAATACAGTATTATCTCTTTGTCCTTTCGTTTATCAACCTTTTAGTGGTTATGATTGTGGCTTTATTTAAGCATTTAAATTTTGGTGTTTTCCATGATTCCATTAGTTACATCTTGACCGGGTTTCCTGTGATTTAAAGAAATAGTGTTTCAGCACAAACAAACGACTGTATTGTTGTTTTAAAAGAGACATTTAAATGGAAACATTTTAACTTGTGAAAATTTAAACTCTAAGTTACCTGTTTTATATGTTTGTTTTTATTTAATTTACCAAGAGTAAGTTTTTTAAAGCAAAAACATCTTTTAGGTATTATCCCACCTATGTAAAAAACGTTTATAAAATTATTAAATGATACATCACACTTTTCTATTGAGTAGAATCGAGAATTAAATTATTAGTGTCCTAAAGAATAAAGAATATCAAGGAGTGGTGAAACATCGATTGTCGATGTGTGCTCTTGCAAAAATCCATTTTTTGCAATGAAAAGCGAATGTGTGTATTTTACTGTCACCATGGTTACGCTGTAAAGTTGGGATATAGTCCTAGGATGAGAAATGACAAAAATTCCAGAAGTAAAAGGTTTAAACTTTGTCGTTTATCTTCATCTTATTTTCACACCTAGAAAAACTATACTGCCTAAATGTAATTATTTCACATGTAATGATATCCAGGACGGTGTCACATCATTTGCACTTTTTTTGCATTTGTCTTTTGGCCAGTGAAGGTTCAGCACAGAACATCGAACCTAATCAGCACCGGGTAATGGCTCTGTTAGTGATTACCCAGCAGATTAATTAGTAATAACATGCTTATCAAGCAGATAATTTAGTAATAACATTGTAATCAAAGAGCAGAGGCGACCTCTGAATGGGTTCATCTGCCCCCTGCCGAGGCAGGACGAGCACAGACAAACAGAGCCTGGGGCAGAGCAAGGGTTGCCCAGGAGAGGTGATAGCACCCTAGGGTCACAGACCATATCAAAAACTAACTCCAGAACCAGCACACTGGCTCCAGCAGCGGAGCGCTGATGTCTTCCTAACCTCGTTCTTAGGTTTGTGTGTGCGTGTGTGTGTGTGTGTGTAAGCACGCAGGCAGCGCATGCAGCACATACAGCTTGGCGGCAATGACACAGTTCTTACATAGAAGCTTGAGACGTCGCTGTTCATGTAATAAAAACTTACATGTAAAAAAAACCTCCTATGCTTAGTTAGAACTTAGTTCAACAACCCCCCACCCCCCCAACCCAACTTATAGACACACACACACGCACACACACACACACAGAAGTCAGACTGGGGTGAGCAGAAGATAAATGAAGACGTTTAATGAGGTTTTTTTTCTCTTCCCTCCCCCACTGATGAGTAAAGTGAGTGAAAGTGCGCTGTTCTAATTAATGAAGCATACATGTGAGAGGGAGCCTGTGCGCGTATATGTGTGTGTGTCCTTGTGTTTGATTAACGAGGCTCAGTTTGATGCCTTCAGGTCAGTCATGACTCATGTCTGGTCTGGGATGTCAGGCATAGATTGTGTCTGTCCAGTGTGTGTGTGTGTGTGTGTGTGTGTGTGTGTGTGTGTGTGTGTGTGTGTGTGTGTGTGTGTGTGTGAGATTACACTAAGGAAAAAAATTCATCACCTCTTCTGAGGGCTGTTACATATCTGAATTGTTCTTGTGCATCACTCCATAATCTAGAATTCAGGAAAGGGATTTTAGGAGGAAGCATGACCAGAACTCCCTGAGCTGATTATATTTACATTTTAAAAACACATAAATAGTTGTGTGAAGCAGATGGAAGTCAGGTAATAGCATTGTTTTCTCTGTAATGTGATGACACTTATTCCATTTGAACCTGTTCCTGCACTGTCTTGCATGGTAATGGTCTTTGCGAAACCGTTAACAGTGACAGGCGAACAGATTGACTGCACTGTGTGACTGGTTTTCTGTCTCGCAGGTTACAGCACGGTCGCGTTTGATGGAGCCGGTAATTACGGTCACACTCCTACACACCACGGCTCCCAGTTCTCCAACCACTCATTCAAGCATGAAGAGGCGTTAGTCCAGCAGAGCACAATGGGTAAGAGACTGACGCTCATCCGGTAAATGTAGTTTTCTGCTCATTTCCACATTTTTAAAAAACAAATAATCAAAACCATATTTCAAATTGTCAAAATTGTTCTGGAGCAGTTATTGAAGAAATGCTTGTTCGATGCTGTGGAAACTTAAACTGGAAGAAAACTAGAAAAGTCACACTGATGTGTCCCCAAACTCAGCTCAGTCCTTAAACAAATAAAAACTAAAGTGTTTATTTGTGTGCATGAAATTCCCTTAATGTGTGTGTGTCCCTTAATCACAGCTGAGCAGCAGTATCCAGTCCCTCCTCCTGTTTATGGGTGTCACAACCCATCAGACACCTGTGCAGGCAGCCAAGCTCTGCTTCTAAGGAACCCCTACAACAGGTAACACACACACACACACACAAACATACATTTCCGTTTACATCTATCTTTGGGAGGACTTCCAGGTCATTCCCCTACCCTGGCTATCTAGCCATCCCAACCAACCCTCTGACCCTAACCCTGACCCTGACACTTACCTAAAAACAAAGAAACTCTGAAGTTGTGAGGACCAGTCAAAATATTGTTACTCCCTATAAATGTCCGCACTTTGCTATTAGAATGTAGACTGGGTACTTAGTTGGGAGCAAACACAAGAACACACAAACACACACACACACACACACACACAAACACACCAAATGCACAGATCTTATCAAATAACGGTGGTCTCAAATTCCAATTTCCAAACCTGGATTTACAAAGCCACTCTTGCTAGCAGTAAAAGTTATTATTAGAAAAAATAACTTAAAAAAATGGCTGCTTCAGGAAGCCTTGGTGATTGTTTGGAATGAAACAGCAGTAATCAAGTGGAAGGTGTCAGGATGCAGGTCTGGACAGGATGTTCACCTCCAACGCGGCTCTGTCTGCCTCTGCAGCTTCCTCTCTGTGTTTGTTCACCTTTCGCCACATGGTTTTATGCTAATTCAACTGAGAGCGTGGGATCGTTGCTCAAGAGCCTTAAACGTCTGTCACCGCTGTCACTGTCTCTCTTGAAGAAACAGAATCACAAACATAGAGAGGCAGCAGGTTCTGAGTTGTTCTATAAAGTTGGTTATTATATGTAAAACATCCTAGGTTGTCTGTACATGTACGTGTGCGTGTGTGTGTGTGTGTGTGTGTGGCCAACAGCCCACTGTTGGCCCTTCTACTCTTACAACCTGCTGCATACTACCATTTCTGCCTGTTTGTTTCCACTCTCAGAGTGTGTGTGAACCTGTTTACACATGCTGCCTCTTTAAAGCTCATCTAATACACTGTAGAGTTCGATCCTGTTTTTAACCTTTTTTTTTTCTTTGGAACTTTTATGATCGTAACCTGATTTAGAGATGTTTCCCTTCATTCACCTGCAAAATAAATCACACATGTTTATTTGAAAAAGAAATACTGTGATGTGATGGTTGTGCGTCCCTACTGTAAAATAATACAGCCTGTGTAATGAGCAGGGTACCAGGCACCACCTTTACCCCGCAGAACCTCCAAGAGAGGTGACTATAAATCCTCCTTTCCTCCCTCCCTCCCTCTTTTTTGCTCTATCTGTGAGTGTGTACGTGAGTGTGTGTGTGTTTGTGCACTTTAGAGTGCTATTGTCAGCGAGAGCAAGAGACAACACGTACATTTCTTACTCAAGCGTACTGAAGCTCAGCCCACGACGCAGCTTACGAGCCTCTCTTGTACGTTTTGTTTTCCGTCCACAGTGGAAACAATGTTTATCAAATGACCTCACAGTTGGAGTGTGTGGCATGGAACCCTGTCAGTACACTGGCATCCACCATGAAGAGGTAGGCACGTGCACGCTGCTCTGTTCAGACCACCACAGGAGGTGAACTCTCTGATCGTCAGGATTATTATCTGCCACCTGCGCAAATCGACTCGCCCATGTTTTGCTGTCCTATAAACTGGATTTGAGAATAATTAACGGGGTTTAGTGGACCCCAGGGGCATGGAGCTGTAAGGTGAGGGGCCTTAGGTCCAACAGAAATAGAACTTTTAAAACACACCAAACATCATACGTGGATACATCTTAGCTTTGGGTTACAGGGCAGAAACAGGAGCAGGCAGCAGAACTTTTGGGTGTTTTGCGCTAATATTGATATGATACTGATACTGTACCAACTTCAGTCTGGTAACATTTCTGATCCTTTCTTGTTTTTTTTGTTTTTTTTTTTCTTTTATCTATAATCCAATTAGAGGCTGCACACAGTGACATTTAGTGCAAACATCTGAACATCTTGTTTTGCAGCACATTTCACATATTTTGTAGTAAATATCTGTCCAACACAGAAGAAAAAGACTGTTTAGCTTGTCATCAGCAGAAATAACAAGAGCTGTTGGTCGGTTCAACCAGCTGTAACAGAAGATTAGGATATGGACAATTCAGCTATCATTTAAAATAACGGTGAACCTGTCTGTAGCTTAAAGATGTTCTGGTTGTTTTTGTGACACATCAATATTGTCTGCAAAAATACTATGAAATCACAGCTTCATTTGTGTTATCATTCAAAGTTAGCGGCTAAAAATGTATGCAGAAATTTACATCTATTACATTTATCCCGATTTATTTTGAAACAAAAGTTGAATACCCTTTAGCAGTTAACACAGCGATTGGTTAGCGTCACGGTTGTTAGCGCAGCCATCTCACAGCCTGGCCTCAAGTTTGACCTTTCTCTGTGGAGTGTTTGTGCTCTCCTTTGTGCCTGTGTGTGTTTCTTTTGGGTTCTTTGTCAATAGTTTCCTCCCGCTGTCCAAAAACGATGCACTTTAAATGAGTGAACTGTACGTCCTGCAAAGGCAACCTGTCACGTGTGTTCTTGCCTCTGCCCTGGTGAATTCGCATACCCAACACCGCTAACTACGAATCTATAAATAAACAGACATTGATTCTATGACATATCTGCCAGTCTAATCTGCTTTTATCGCAAAAAAAAAGCAAAAGAAAGTTGCTACTGTGGATCTGCATCCAGATCTAAAAAGTTTCAACGTTTCCTTCCAGTTGTTTTATTTAAAGTCATGTTGACCTGCAGCTAAAAATGATTTTCCGATTGTGCACGAACGCTTTCAGGCCCAGGTCAACAAGTACGTCCAGAAAATGGTGGTGGGGAAGTACATATAAGGACAAACACACACACTCAAACTCACACACACACACACACACACACACACACACACACACACACACACACACACATTCTTCTACCTATATTTTGTGAAGACTTTCATAGCCATAATATAATAACCTCCATGCCAACTAACCCCCTGACCCTAACACTGACCCTGAACCTAGCCTACTCCTAATTTTAACTCCAACCCTAAAACAAATTCTTCATTTTCAAACAATCCTCCTCCACTGTTCTGAGGACTAGCCAACGTATCCTCACATCCTAAATATGTCCTCACATTGCTAGTAGTGCAGATGTTTTCACAGACATGTTGTTGTGGCTCAACATCTGTCATTCTATCAATGAGGGAAAGCACAAGAGGAAGAGGCTACAAGGGAGGATGAGGAGATGGGAGTCAGCGAAGATAAAACTGAAGGGGGCAAGGAGCGAGCGATGAGGAAGAGGAAGTAAAAGGGAGGTGAACTGAGGAAGAGCAGATAGGCTTTTTTCCAATGTTCACACTATAAACACGGTCACTTTTTAGCTGATGTGGGTCAGATATAAATATTTCAATAATAAGTAATTTTTTTAAAAATTATTATTAGTGATTACAACATCACTCGACTATTTGTTAATGTATTTATTAGGTTGAATGCGTTTATGTTGTGGGTATAATCAAATGATTTAAATTTAAGTTGTAAGGAATTTTTTTCAAAGCCCAAACATGAAGACACTGGATTCCAGCGTGCCTCTGGTCAGACGAACCAGGGCCCATGAGTCGGAAAAGCAGTGGCTGCAGGGACAGGACCAGGCTTCACTGAGTGTAGCTCACCCTTTTCAAGCTCCCCATGCCACTTTTTTCAAGTGAAAACGCCTCAGAGATGTGCCTGTGCCCCCTAAATTAGATAAGGATAACATTTACAATAAATGTGATAGGAGGAATGATCTGTGTCAGACTTGTGTGTGTGGGGTGGGTGGATGTGGGTGTCTGGTATGAATGGAATGTTTGACGTGAAATCCATTTTGTTGACATGGACTCTGTAATACAGCATTCACGACGGGGTTCAAGGTCATGTTGAAATCAGATCCATAACACTCAAAACAGATGGATCTAAAAATACAGATAGTAAACATTTTTGTTGACATGAACCGTGACGTTTAAATGGAAAATTCAAACACATTTACCACATGGACTAGCCTGTCAGATATTGTGCTTGATTCTTTTTTTTTTTACACACACACACACACACACAAGCTCCCCAGCAAACAAGAGCAGGTTACATTGTTGCTGAAGGACGACAGGATGCAAAAACTCACCCTCCCCTTCAGCTGAATAAAGTTGTTTGTGTGTGTGTATGTGTGTGTCTAAGTGTTATCAAGCAACACGTGAAGGCCAAGCTGTAGGCCGATTCACACAGACCAGGCTTTGTTCTGACAGAGTTTTGTCCTGTCAGGCCAAGGCAGCCCTCTAAAATCACTCTGTTCTGATCATTTTGCATCGCTGACGCTGATGTCAGGCTTCATGTTGGGATGAAAGGTCATAAGATTCATTATTTTCCTTTTCAAGTGTGGCTTTACACTACTGTCTTTGTGTTGGCAGCCATGCGGCGGGATACGACAGTGACCCCAGCACGCCCATGGTGTACAGCTGCAGCACACAGTACCACATACACACTCACGGAGTCTTCAGGGGCTTACAGGTAGGACCCTCCTTCATACTTCAGCTTCTTTGTCCTTATGCATTTTATTGTTTTGCTGACATTATGAAGTTCATGTCTTTTATTTACATTTGAAGTGTTAGAATTAAAATTCTTTATGAAAGGAGCAGTTAAAAAATTAGGAGCTTCATGACAGAGCTGGAGCTGAGGAGACATTTAGAAAGAGAGGGAACTTTTTCCACAAAAGCAGGGACAGTAAGGTATTTCTCGCTTTTTCTATGTCTCTAACTCATTCTTTCTTTCTCTCTCTCTCTCTCAAACACACACACACACTCACACAAACAAAATGGGTACCACAAGTAAAGATACAGTTTCCATCTTAGTATGTGCATGTTAATAAATCATTGGATTTAATGACTGTCTGTCAGCAGCAGCAACAGAGACTGTCCAGACCTGCTTTCAGTCCACAACAGCAGGACCTTCTGAGATCTTTCCTTCTTTCGTCTTTGGAGCCTATTTCATCATTCAGCCAGTTCCTTTTCCACCCCTTTCTCTGCTCCTGTTCATGGAAATGGATTGCGCAAAACACACACACACACACACACACACACACACGCACACAACAAGGTCTAACGAATACATGAACTTTCGTTCTTTTCCCTCCTAAAATATGATTTAAGCCACCAAAATTCTAGTTAACAGATGGGGAAAGACTTTGCTTCATAATTTCAAGAGCAGGGCTGATAATAATTCTTGGCATGCTGCCAAAGAAGACACAGTTGACAGGCTGGATCAGAACCAGGAAAAACTGATTTCACTGCTTGTTAAATAACCACATCCTGTAAGCCAAAATCACAAAAAAGTCACCTGCTGTTTTCACCAGCGTCAGCAGCTTTGTCATTTAGGCCTTTGAAAATCAGAAATTTGGCAGAATTTACATTTTACAGACATTAATTAAGCAAGACTTAACAGGCAACAGACACGAACCCTGCACCGCCATTTTATGTCTAGTGTCGCTGTGCATCACCTGTCATGCACAGGGTCGTCAAGTCAGCTGAAAACAGCTACAGTCGGAGTATAAAATTAATATTATCCTTATAAATATGGGCTAGCAGCGTTAATTCCGAAAGGACTGACCTCTGGATGGTGGGTCATTATACCAGACATAAAAGATATAAAGAGCAGATGGTTGTGGAGAGAGGAAGGAGAGGAGGTGAAGGAGAGAAACGAAAAGAGCAGAAAGTCCTGAAATGTCCTAGCAGGACCTCCAAAAGATTTACGTTTCTTCATTTAAGTCAGAAAATTAGCCAGAGCGGTAAACTCAAAATCACCCTGTAGCATAAAAGTACATACGTGTGATTATGCAGCATCTACACAAACAAATGTCTTCACAGCCTTTGATTCATATGTGTAAAGTCAGCACACAGACAGAATTTAGAAGGTTTCCTTTCTTTTCCATCACTTTTTGATTTGCTGTTGTTTTCCAGCTTGGATGGGATGGGACGCTCTGGAGAACGCTCTGTCTAAAAGGCGTGACTAACAGCTCCCTTTGGGCTGCAGTCACTCTGAGGTCACTTTTCCGCTAATTTCCATGGAATGAATCTATTACCAGTTTACTATAATGGTCACCAAACATTCATGCATATCCAGCAGAAAGGATTCAATTATTTTTTAATTATTATTGCATTTTAACGTAAATAGATGCTCAGTAATATATTGTGATTAAACTCAGAATGGAAATGGTTGTGTTTTTCTGCCAGGACGTGCGGCGGGTGCCCAGTATCGCACCAGCCATTGTTCGGTCAGAGAGCAGCGAGAAGCGTCCCTTCATGTGTGCCTACCCAGGGTGCAACAAACGCTACTTCAAGCTTTCCAATTTACAGCTGCATAGTCGCAAACACACAGGTGACCACAGACGCTACTAGCATGATGTCAGGAATGTAAAGCATCGTCGTTTTTAATTAACTAAGTTCATTTTTTGGTGTTTGGTGTCGTTGCATCTTTGTATTTGGAAAAAGTGTATTAGAGTCGCATTAGCAACCATGTTCTCATTATACTAAAAACATATTTATGTGCAAATAAATTTTGTTCAGTGTTGCAGAGGAAATCCCGGGAGAATTTGGCTGTTTTTGTAGGCCAAAGAGCAAGTTTAGCACCTTTTAATTATGTTTTGGGTTTTTTTTGGTTGGCTATGTCAGCTTGTAAATTAGCCTAACATTCAGACATATATATTTAGAATACACACAGATATACCAGTTCAAAGCTAATTATGAGGGACGAAAAGTGTCTTGAAGTAGCTCTTTTCTTATTTCCATGTCTTTGTCCAGGCGAGAAACCGTACCAGTGTGACTTCCCAGACTGTGGCCAGAGTTTTTCTCGGTCCGACCAGCTAAAAAGGCACCAGAGGAGGCACACAGGTTTGCTACAATTTAGTCTTTCCTTTGGCTCTGTCATTGTTGTTTGCAATTCTCTCCCTTTCAAAAATTTCTGCCCTGTTTGGCCTCTAATATCAGCTGTTTGCATGACTGCCATGCTGTTGATGATAAACATGTAGTGCACAGTTGTGGTGCGCTGACATTAGCTGAGATCAAGATGCTAACGCCTGGCCATCTGTGAAATGGCTTCTCAGCAAAGTTGTTCTACTATATTTTTCTATTTTCCACTGTGTGTATGTGTGTGTACCTGGATCTGTGTGCTGCGTGTATGTGTGTGTGTGTGTGTGTGCATGCATACTCTACATGTGTTTAGGAGTTAAACCCTTCGAATGTGAGACGTGTCAGAGAAAGTTCTCAAGGTCTGACCATCTTAAGACACACACCCGGACTCATACAGGTAAAACAAGTGCGTAAACTTTTATTTTTTCCTTTTCTCCTTCATATTTTTTATATATTTATATTTTTTATATATTATTAAAAATCAGTTAAAGTAAGTTAAAAAAAACTCTGCTTGTTTGTAGAATTAGTCAGTCCCTCCAGGATTTTCTGATGTTGTGACTGAAACAACTTATGGAAATTTTGTTTATTCTGCTTAAACTCGCAATTTTTCACAGACAGACTGACTTCTCACATTGTTTTATCAGACCCAAATACGCAGCCAGGAGCAGGTGAGGTAGCTCACTGCTGTCCATATTCAAATTATGACCATATTTATCGTCAGACATACTGTGTTGAGCTGTGATTCTTAGCAGAACCTTCTTGGGTCGAACTATAGGCACAGACTCATTTGGTTTGACCAAACACTTTTCATAGCCAGTGCTAAAGACAATTAGGTTTGTTTCGCTGATAAAACTCACTCCCACTTTAATCATTAGTGAAATGAGACAGCCAACAAAAAATCCTAACGGAAGGCCTCCAACAATACCTACATTACTTGTTTTTGGCTGCAACAATAAAAATATAATAAAAAGAAAAAAAATGCTGAAATTCTGGAGGGACTGTTTAAGGGATACAGAATAAGTGTTTCATTCATACAAGGGTTTGACCAGTGTACATTCTAACACTTCTTTTCCTTCTGTTTCATTTGATTTTACTGTAATTCCATCTACCATCTACTATACCTTCACCCCCTCCACCCTCACCTGTGCTCTTACTTCCCATCATCATCGTCATCATCATCATCATTATTATCAACCTTCCATCCATCTAATCACCGTCAGGTGAGAAACCCTTTAACTGCCGGTGGCCCAACTGCCAGAAGAAGTTTGCCCGCAGTGACGAACTGGTGAGGCACCACAACATGCATCAGAGGAACCTCAGCAAGCTCCAGCTGACCATTTAAAACCTGTGGATATCACTTCTATATTAAAAAAAGCAGGACTACTGTAATCACATCCACCAGATTTCCATAAGGTTGTGAATAAGTCAAAGGCTCTAGAAACTGACCAATCAGAACCCCTCAACCACCCTACACCCACGGTGCATATTGTTTGTTTGGCTGTGCAACAGGAAGTTGTAGGTACATTAGTTCCAGAAGTTGTTGTTGTAAATGATGCCATCTATACAGGAAGTGGGGCTGTAGTAACTCGGAGGGTGAGGGAAAAAAACAAAGAAATTCTGGCTTGTTTTAGAGTTTTTGAGACCTTTTAAATATAAAAATGACATTAGCCGACCAATGGGAACCAACTGTTAAAAGTATATGTGTTCCTGCACTCAAACACAGTCAACCAGTCGCCATAATCATTATTACACAATTATTTTAAACGTGAGCTGATGATAAAGGTGCCATTCTGTCGGACCCCGAACGTTCCGATTCCTTTATCACTATTAGAATATTATCAAGATCAAATTAAATTTGATTCTTTGTGTGAAACAAACAAAGACAGTCGCTGAGTGCATCCAGTCGATCAGACTTCCACATCTGGACACATGTCATGGGTGGGGGTGGGAGGTAGAGGGTATTTAAGGGGCGAATGCTTTTGACAGCTGAAGAAAAGTCAGGTCAGTTTCAGCACACACAGGCTGCTGTTGTAAATATCTCTGCGATTAAACTATTTTTCTAAGACATATTTATTATCTTTCTCTGGTGGGAAGCCCAGCGTGACTCTCTTTCTCCCCCTCCATACATTTTACTTTCAGCTTACCTGATATACTTCGCCTTTGCATTGTTTGGAGCATGAACTGTGCAGTGTAAACCCAAATGTGACTTTGTGATTGTGGCTGGTTTTTCATTTCCGACTGTGGTTTGGTTCCTGGAGGGAGCTCATCTTTAGTTCCTGCTGTGTAAATACTGCTGAACTTGGCCGGAAACGTGAATTAAAGCAGGACGCACTGGCGCTGTGGTGAAAAGTTGATTTGGGTGAAAATGTAATGTAAAAACTAACTCTTTGTCATGGGAACTGAGCATGTATATCTTCACTGATAAAAAAAACCCCTTTTCCTTGGGTGGAGCTGAAAACTGTTCATGCCTTCAGTTTGCTTTCGTGGCATCCATTTCTAAAGACAAAATAGAAGCTGTTGGAAAAACACTTTTGTATTCAGGTGTGTTATTATTGACATTTTCTCTGTATAAATGTAATGCCACTGTTTTTATGTGTCACCAGTTGGTTGTGGTTTTGTAGTAGAAGGTCAGGAGCATAACTATGTGTCAACAGAATTGTCTTTGACTGGGGAACTTTCATTGTTCTTGCAGTGAAATTATTCTAAAGTATTTAAAAGATGCTTGAAAGCTGTAGAAAAGCGACCAGCCCAAAAACTCATATGTGCAAGTTTTGTTTGTCACCAGGTTTTTCCATGCATACGTCCATGTGGCATCCTGATTAAAAAGCCTAGTGCATGTGAACACAAAAAAATAAAAGTCAGCTCATGACACTTGGACCAGAGCCAAAGCTGCAATCATTTTTCAATTAAAGAAATTAAAGTGCTAAAAAGAAAAGAAATCCATGGAAATATTGTCATATATCTAAAATTGAAATGGCGTATTGTCAAACAAAGGTCAAGTTTTTGTTGATTTCTTGAAAAGATGAACATTCTCTCCCAGTTTTATATTGTCTGTTCCGATGTTGGCATTCACGTTGCACCTCCCTCGTGTGTGCCCCACGTTTATGTGGTCCTTACAGTCCATAGTGGCACCCAGAATAGACTTCCATTTGGTTTTCCGTGGCTTTCACGTTTACAGGTGAGGAGTGACAGGTTATTTTTCTGTTTTGGCATTGTTTGAGGTTCAGGTCACAAATACATGTATTTACTGCTCAACTTTTGAGACGCAGTCAGGACCAGGAACAGCTTGAGCGCTCGGATCATTTTCAAAGCGCGATCCACTGTTGGAGGAGTCAAGATGAGGACAGGAGGAACCATTCAGAAAGACCAGGGACTTCGGTTGTGAGGTGTGAAGAACTAGAGCTGCTTCGACTTTGTGAGGAATCTGCTTTTGATGTGAACAAAACTTTTTTTATTCTTTAAAATAGGCAAATACTGAGCCTATATATCACACATTAACTGTGCTATCATCTCTCCTGTTACACACACACACACACACACACACGTGTGTGTGTACCATCTACTTCACTTTCATTATCTCTCACCAGATTCCTCACTGCATTCCTTGGCGCTCCTCTCTAAAAAAAAAAGAGGCGGAAAGCCAGATAAAATTTAATGTTTTCTTTCAACTTTCTCTTCATATGACTCTCATCCTTCTTTTTTGCTTCATTAGCTTTTCTATAAGGTTAGAATACGTATGTCATCCATACAAACTTTATAATAACTTAGGATAGCACACTTTTGGAGGAAATGTGGTCAGTAAGATGACGGACAACTACACTCACATAGATGAAAACAATAACTCTTGACCTTCAAAATGTTTTGGGCCCCGGCCTCTGCTGTGTTTATGGTGAGGGAGAAAGTAGTACAGCAGAAGGCAGAGACAGATGGAGGCAGCGATTGATAAAGACCAATGCAGCAATGTTTCTTTTGTGAACTTTTATCGCAAGTTTAGCCAAAGTGTTAGCGTAAATCAGACAACGTGTCCAAATCCCCCAGTGGAAATCCCCTGAAACTCCCCAGGGCTCCAGTGCTATATCTCAGCTGTTGGACAGAGCCTATATCTCTCCTCTTGTCATTCTTAGTGGGTGTGTGTGTGTGTGTGTGTGCATGTGTGTATGCTTTTGGGTGCTTCAAAGACTTACAGCCTTTGAAAAAGTGTGATTGTGCTTTCACTCACTTTTGATAGTCACGGTAGATAAATCGTGTAAACATCCTACATCCGACTGACCTTGGACTCATGGAAGAGGCCTGTTGCCAAGCACCAACGAAATAAACATTACAAACAGCAAATCCTAGGATGCTAAATAACTAAGCTATTTTGAAGTGTCAATTCGACTGTTTGTATTCTTAATTTGACGACAGAAGTCAGCTCAGTGTGACTAAAGAGGTTTATTTGTAGGATTTAAATCCAGACTTGACAACTCTGCTTTTAGGATTAAATAGGCAGCTTATGGACAAAGACTTTGATCAAAAGTGATGATTTTTTTTTAGTGCAACAATGTCTTTCATTCTCATTTACACAATGAACACAATTGTAAAAAATCCTTTTTCCTGCTAAACTGTATTTTTTTTTAAGTACGGTAAACACTCTCTTGATTAATTTGGCTAAACAGTACAATCTTCAAACCTGCTTCTTTTTATACTCACTATTCGCGCACATAGGTGGTCGAGAACAGACATTAAAATATTAAAATAGAGCCCCCTAGTGGACAATTCCGCTACCAACTCATTTTCACTTTCCTAAGAGAACTTTTAGGATTTTTAACCAACGTGATCAAGGTCACCTTTCTTACACTTTGTGAGGAGAAACAGGAAAACAAGTGGAATTCAAAGTGAAAGCCAACCAAACCAAAACGGAAAGACATCCTTTGCAGGTCATGTTGCCCCATGATTTTATCATGGGAGTTTATTTTGTGGATGTTCAGGTCCTGGTACGGCCGAGCACAACTTCCTCCCTAAAATACACACGCCCAGAGGGAATAAGAGGCGAGGAGTGATCTGGGCAGGCTGCATTCCTGACATATTTGAGACGACGCGAGATACTCCTGTTAGCTGCTGTTGATCAAATAAAATGATTTTGTTATCTTTGATCACTGAAAGCAGGTAAGTCCCCCACACTCATGTGGTGTGTTTGTTATTCCCAGTAGCCCTATCCATGACTACAAACCCTGCTGAAGCACATTAATTGGCCCCTCCATTTGGCCAGTAAGTCGAGCAAAAGGGTGTTGGGATGAGCCCAGCCTGGCACCTGTCACTGTGCCCCATGTGACTATTGCACGAATGGGCTGCTTCCTTCTAACAAAACTATGTAAAACTGCGTAAAACTGCATCTTTGCTGGCCAATGTGTGTCACTGTCTTCAGTAGAGAGTTGTAGCTGTTGGAGCTGGAGGTCAAACTTGTCACCTTCAGTGGTGCTCTTACACCTTTTTGCTGCCACACTTTAAAGCTGGTGAAGGTTGTTCAGGCTGCTTCTTTGGTTCTAGTTCTGAACAGAAAGCAGACCTGACTGTTCCGGTTGTTTCATATTGGATTAAGAGGTCACTGGTGATCAGGATATACTGGATCAGGTCACTGATGAAGTTTGGTTTGAAACTCTTTGGAGCTTTTAAGACCAGCAGCAGAATTTTAATCTCAGGAAGTCAAAGTAAAGACCTCAGAACTGGACTGATATGACCCATTTTCCTGTTCGTCAGAGCTTCCACAGCAGTGTTGGGAATCTGCTGCAAAAGTCTGAACACAAAGTCTACTCTTGGATAAAAAGTCTGAGAGATTTTTAAAAGTCCAGCGTGCTGAGAAAAAGAGTATGGGCCATTTTTACCAGATCCTGATGAGATATTTTATTTCCAGCTCAACAAAAATCTGAAACATGCACAGAAACACACTGAAAGCTGTCAATGACAGCAAGAAAATATGACGATAAATTCGTGAAAACAAACAACAGAATTAGCTTTTTTGTAGTATATGTTCTGTTTTTATTGATTTCTTTTTTTTGTCTACATGCTGTCTGCTATCTGTCTGCTGTTGGATGTTGGATGTTGGATGTACGGCCCTCTGGTTTTCAAAGCGAGAGCAGCCAACTGCGTCGCAAAAGCCCTCTTACCTTTGGTGGGAGCGCCATCTGCCGGTTAAAAGCCGAATTCCCTCTGAAGAAAAAACGGCCTGTCGCTTTGAAAACTGGAAGCCAAGGATAAACAATCTAAAGTAATTTCAGGGCCAAATAAAGGTTTAGAGTGTACTTTTTGTGTACTTCCAGGTAATTGTTTCATGTTCAGAAACTGATAATTATTCCTGAACAGTTTTGCCAGGAGTAGAACCTGAGAACACAACATGTGCCCTTTTCCTCATGATCACAATTTGAGTTTGATGAGGCCAACCAAAAAATCTTGCTGTATCGTCTGTTTATACAGCTGCCTACCATTTTCTGAGCTAGGATCATGTCAAACATTAGCACTGACTAATGCCAGCGCTAAAACTGTCTCAGGTGGGACAGTGTTGGTCTCTTTTTGGGGTGACTGAGAGGGGCAAGGCAAATTGTCCAGGTCTACCAGCTACTGCAGGGGTGGGCAAATATTTTGCTTGAAGGGCCACATTGGGTTTTAGATCATGATGAAGGGGCCGGCCCCCAAATGAGGGTTGGAGGTTAACTTGAAATCATGCTTGATGGATTATTAAGTGAGAAAATAGTTTGAAGAGTCTGTAAATTGGTAAAAACTAGAGATGAGTGATGAAGCTGTATGATGTTTGGCCCCATATTCTTAAGAGAAAATGTTAGCATCCTAGGTGAAGAGGGAGTTGAACTTCTTTCTAACCAATCAAGCTGCCAGCGTTCTTGATTTGACTTTTGGAAAAACTGTTGTAAAGGCTCTGCAGGCCGGATTAAACAGCTCATCGGGCCACATGTGGCCCCCGGGCCTTAGTTTGCCCACCTCTGAGCTACTGTGTTGATTCTGTCAGAGGTACAATTCTGACCATATCATATTTAGACACAGCCAAGTAATGGAAAATGAAGATCACCGCAAAAGACACCTCATCCAGTTAAGTGTGTGACAGTCTGGATAAATGACTGCAATCCAAAGCCATGATTGTCTCCCGGCACAGGATCAATTGCTTAATTGGCTAAACTGTCAAGTCAAGTCAAGTGAGCTTTATTGTCATTTTCAAACATATATAGCTGGTGCGATACATATTGAAAACTAAACGTTTCTCCAGGACTTGGTGCTAGGTAAAACAACATAGGGCACAAAAGATGACAGAGCTACACAGGAACAACATAGAGTCGCGTACGCCAAGTGCAAGTGCCACAATGCTGGTGGCCTTACAGGTGCAGCGTGTGGTGTAGATGTCCACCAGGGGGGTTAAAGAGACCGATGATCTTCTCAGCTGTCCTCACTATCCTCTGGAGGGTCTTGCGGTCCGCCATGGTGCAGTTCCCAAACCAGACAGTGATGCAGCTGCTCAGGATGCTCTCAATAGTCCCCCTGTAGAAGGTGGTGAGGATGGGGGAGGAAGATGGGCTTTCCTCAGCCTTCGTAGGAAGTAGAGGCGCTGCTGGGCTTTCCTGCTGATGTTGGTGGTGTTGAGAGACCAGGTGAGGTTCTCCTCCAGATGGACACCAAGAAATTTGGTGTTCTTGACGATCTCCACGGAGGAGCCGTTGATGGTCAGTGGAGGATGTTCTCCCGGTGCTCTCCTGAAGTCAACGATCATCTCCTTATTCTTGTCGACGTTCAGGGACAGGTTGTTGGCTTCACACCATGCAGTAAGCTGTTGCACCTCCTCTCTGTATGCTGACACGGTCGTGTCATCAGCGAACTTGATGATGTGGTTTGAGCTGTGCGTTGCTGCACAGTCGTGAGTCAGCAGTGTGAACAGCAGGGGCCTGAGGACACAGCCCTGGGGGGCCCCGGTGCTCAGTGTGGTGGTGCTGGAGGTGCTGTTCCCGATTCGGACTGACTGAGGTCTTCCTGGTCAGAAAGTCCAGAATCCAGTTGCAGAGGGAGGGGTTTAGTCCAAGCAGGCTTAGCTTCTCGATGAGGTGCTGGGGGATGATTGTGTTGAATGCTGAGCTGAAGTCGATGAACAGCATTCAAACATAAGTGTCCTTGTTCTCCAGGTGTGTGAGGGCCAGGTGGACGGTTGTGGAGATAGCGTCGTCCGTAGAGCGGTTTGGACGGTACGCGAACTGTAGTGGGTCTAGTGAGGGTGGAAGTTGGGTTTTGATGTGCCTCATGACGAGCCTTTCAAAGCACTTCATCACAATGGGTGATGGGTGAGTGCGATGGAGCTTTATTTTCCACATATTAAAGAGTATAAAAAATATGGGGTCTTGTTTAGATGTAAAAGGAAAATTAAATAGAACTGGCGTTAAGAAGAAAATGAATAGAAATGCCTCAAATGACTTTCCTATCAAAGGTAGCGGGGCTCAGCCATTATCCATTATCCATGATCCATGATCCATTTTTAAGGAACTGCTCTTGCCTCCACCAGAGGGCAGTCGAGATGCATTTTACTGACTGCTTTTAAGAGCGTTACACTTATATAAAGTGTTCACAATGTACATCACTACTAGTAACGTGCTTGTGTGCGGGAAAAAGAAGACTTAATAGATTAGAAGTTTTGTGGTCCTCTATGTCTTCCTTTAAATGTTATAAAAATATATCCCAGAGTTTATCCCGGGTTAATCCGGGGTTGTTCTTATTGCTGGTCTTTTCTCGACCAGTGGCCACTGTTTCTTTACGCGTTAAAAAGACAAGGCAGACAGTTATGTAATGCACGCAGTCATTTGTTCCTCCGTCTCCCCCACTACTATGGATGACAGGCACGCGGTCCACTGTGGCGCGCGGGAGCGAGGTGGAATGCGTTGACGTCAGAAGAAAGCTCGGGCAGACGCGCGCGCACGAGGCCCTGATCGCGTGCTCTTTCCGGGCGCGCGCCGGCACCGTGCATTTAGTTGAAGACCGTGGCGAAGATCGGTCATGAGTAAAGTATGCGCGCACATGGAGCGTGAACACGGAGCTGGGAAACGGAAAGGCAACCGCGCTGCTGACATTTTCTGCGTTTAAATTCGGCTGCAACAGTCAAAAATAACAAAAGAGGCTCCAGCCGAGCAACTCGCAGCGGAGGGATATTTGCGCAGCAATGGTAAGTTGCCATCAGCGCTGTCAGCGTCACCGCGGAGCGGCAAAACTACGTGCGTAGGTCGCAGCCCGGGACTGCAGCTGTGCAGCACAGCTGGCCTGCAGCGACTGCGCATTATTTTGGATGGGGTGCAACTGGAAATAAAGAAAAATACGGGATTCTTCCTTTTAATATGACGCCCGTGCGAGTGCATTAGAAGCAACTGTCAACCTGCCGCTGTCTTTGACGGCGCTGACGCCGCCGCGAGGCGCCTAATAAGTGATTCGACGCATTTGTAGAAAAGAATACAAATGATGAAGGGTACGAGTGACTACACTCACGGTCTGTGATGATTAAGACAGCTGTGAGAAGAGCGAGGTAAAAACTTTTAGTCTAAATCTAGATTTACTCAGTAATGACAACATATACGTGGAAGTAAACTGGTAATGTAAACTTAGCAATGTTACTTTTGGTTCCATTATGGTTTGGGTGTTATAGTGATAAATCATACCAAACCTGTGTAATGCCTTAACATGAAGCACGAATAGACATTCTTTATCCAACCATTATTTTCCTCCCCTGACCTTTATTTCTAATTAGGGTCACTACTGGAACTGGAACCTATCCCAGTAGTCACATGTGCAAGCAGGAGTACAGCCTGGACATACTAGCAAGTTCACAGGGCCCAGTCGTATTCTCTCTCTTTCATCTCCATTCTCTCTTTTCCTTTCTCATCTCTCATTCTCTTGCTCTCTTTTCCTCTCTCTCTCCCCCAATTTCTCCAATCATCAACTCATTTTAACATCCTAACTAAAAAATCTGAAGTGTGCAAATCGTAAACAGTCACATATTTTTCTCTGATCGTTGCATGAATGGATATAAAATGGACAGCAGATATACAGATAGATTAGATGAACAAAACCTGTAATCTAGTTGTCTCTGCTGTTTTGGACCAGTGTCTTCTAACACCCAAGTTTCAACCTTGCAGTCATACATAGTAATAACACATAATAATGTGTTAATAATGTACGTGTAATTGCATAGCCTTGGTATCACAAGGTTTCAGATGATGTACCATTATGCATGGCTGGTAGGATGCATTAAAAAATTATATAATGCACCACGCAGTGATTATTTGAAGCACTGCAGTTGGTTACTATACAGAGCAGATATATTAATTACATTTTTTAGGGTAATATTGTTTTTATAACTTTTTCATTTTGAAGTTTAAATCAAACAAGAATGTATGCCGTGATACAAACAAATTCAGGTTAGAAATAGATTCAAAAATACAAGTAAACAACAATAAATTGTAACTGCATTAATGTCAGTACATGTAATTTGTTAGCTCCACCAACAGATTTGATGATGACATCATCTGGCCTGCTGCTACATTCTGAGGCTCTTAGCTGAATTAATGACACACGCAGAGCTTCATGAACACACACATCCACGAACATACATTAAGGTTTCCAGTTACAGTATTGATTAGGTGTGCCATTTGCGCTGGACGAGTGTTATTTGAGATAGAGTATAACTGTGCAATGGGTGGACTATAAAAGACAGTTTTACCCTCTATGCTTATCACTGAAACATAATCCCAATGATTAGAACCTAGTCTTCACTAGTTAATTTAAGCTTCTTCTGTCGCCAATAAATGATGACAAATTGTTTAATAAATGAGACATTAGCAGCGGCTGACCTCATCTAGACGTCATCGGCTTTTTGTTTCATTGGGTTGTCTTTTCTCTGTCCCCACAGGCAGTTCTCCGTCGTTGACGAACCCCGCTTCTCCTTCTTTCGCTTTTTTTCCGTGTAAATCAGCCTTGCTTTTTACAAATGGACTCATCGGGAGAAACAGCTAAGATCCAGAATGGGCATCCTGAACCCAGAACTCACCGCACAGATCTTAGGGGACTTTACCATCTGGGACGGACCTTGGGCAGGGGGCATTTTGCTGTGGTGAAACTGGCTCGTCAAGTCAACACCGGGGATCTGGTCGCTGTCAAGATGATTGACAAGACAAAACTTGATATTATGGCAACAAGCCACCTGTTACAAGAAGTGAGGTAAACGACTCACTCAATCGTTGTCAAAAACCGGATGTTGTATAGCCTGTGTGTGACATTTTGGTCAAGATAGAAATCACATATCCACCCTGAATCTGTACACAATGATAACCTGATCTATAATTAAAACAGTTTTATAATTTGTCCCATCCATTGCAGGTGTATGAGACTGGTGCAGCATCCCAATGTGGTTCGACTCTTTGAGGTCATTGACACGCCCACCACCCTCTACCTGGTTATGGAGCTGGCAGAGGGGGGTGACCTTTATGACTACATCATTCGCCACGAAGGAGGTGTAGCTGAAGACACCGCCAAGCGTCATTTTGCCCAGATTGTTCGCGCCGTGGCATACTGTCACCAGCTGCATGTGGTTCACCGGGATCTGAAGCCCGAGAACGTAGTGTTTTTCCCACAGCAGGGAGCAGTGAAGCTGACAGACTTTGGATTCAGCAACTTGTTCCAGCCTGGGATGATGCTGGCAACCAGTTGTGGATCTCTCGCGTACTCTGCTCCAGAGATACTGCTTGGAGAAGAATATGATGCCCCAGCTGTTGGTGAGAAACAGATTAAAACCTTGAAAGTACAAACACATTTATGTTGCAACAAATGACAACGCATAATCTGAACCACTGGCAAATTATCAGTAGTTAGTCATTTATGGTGAATTGTCAGATTTGCTGTTGCTGACTTTGCTTCTGATGTGAGACTGGGTTGCCCTTTTTGTACTTTACCATTATCTGCGACATCAACTGGTTCTTTTGTTTTTTTTTACTTCAGGAGTCCCCATAGAGAAACTTCCCTGCATTTCCCCCATTCTCTGAATTCTCTTCTGCACCGGCTAGCTTTATGATCTCTCTAACTAGGCCCACATATATAGTCTTTGGCCTTCCTCCTGGATTATTTCAGTGAAAGTTCTCACAAAGATGGAAAACTGATGTGTGCTGTGCTGGGGTCATGCTACATTCAGTATTGAGCAAACTGGGCACTGGCTTAGCAGTGGGCGTTGGGCTTGACTAGGTCCTTGACCCTATACCAGTTAGCTCCAAATTTGACCACTATCACTAGTGCCATTTTCCACCTGAATGAAACCACCATCATTATCTATAGGGTGGCCATTTCAACACCGCTAAAAAGGAGGATGCATAGTGCAAAATTTCGAATCACACTATGTCATGGGGGCATGTTCATACCGGACTCTCCAGCCTAAATCCGGACGCATTGCCTCCCTAATCATTCCTGTTTCCAAAAACAACTTTAATGACCTTTAATAACTTTAATTACCGCCTAGTCACGCTGTCTCTTATTAAGTGCTTTAAAGGACTGGTACTAGCTAATGTAAATCCATCCCTCCTGACATCGGCTAGATCCAATTCACCTATTAAGTATAGAATAGCTGACTCCACACTGCTGTCTTCCATCTGGAAAACCCAAACACCAATTTCAGGGTGATGTTTGTTGACTTCAGCCCAGGCCAGATCTCCACCAATCTGAGTAAGGCGATAAACAAGCTTCAAACACTACCGACACCTTAAGTGACCTAACCTCTTTCATTATCACTCCCAAAACCGACATGCCACAGGACATGTTTCTATTCTCTATTTACACCACATGGCACAAGACTAATGACCCAAGCCTCAATGCAAACAAAATACAAGTAATCATTCAACTCAGGATAATTAAAAGGACACTGCACAGGGAGGACACACAGTTATAAGAAGAAGGTGGGACAGGTCTCCGATATCTGCTTTCTCGGGGCGCAGATCTCAGAGAACCTGAACAATTAACACCAACTGCCTTAACAAGAGGGGCCCATAGTGGTTCTTCTAGAGAGCTCTGGACATTGGCAAGCTTCCTGACCCACAGCTTTATGGTTTGGAAGTTGTGCAGCAACAGGACAAAAGGATTGATATTTGAAGTTTTAACCTTTTTTTCAATATTTGTTCCTGTTTCTAAATGCATCTACATAAGGAGGGGCTGTGTTTATCATTTTTTCCAAAGCTGTTTTCTGCTTTTCAGAGGGAAATATCCAAAAACAGCATAAATAGTAAGAAAAATAAAAAACAAATAATCAAGCGGCAGTATTATTTTCTTTTCTTGCTGTAGAGGGGCTAAAGTTAAGTCAAGGCAAGTGAGCTTTATTGTCATTTTCAAACATATAAAGCTGCTGAAATACATATTGAAAATGAAACACTGTTTCTTCAGGACTTGGTGCTACATAGAACAACATAGGGGCACAAAAAGACAACAGGGCTACATGGGGACAATATAGAGCTGTGAACGACAAGTGCAACAAACATTTGACATCACACTACAGGACAAATACATAGAATAAAGTGCCGGCTACAGTGCAGATTATGTTCAAATTATTGTGTAGTGGTAAGAGTAGCAGCAGTAAAGTGACAGTGCATTGTGTCATTGTAAACATTATAGACGTAATACCCAGTGGTAGTGTTTAGGCAGCATAGGATGACTTGTGCAAACCTTCATCTCTAGATCCAGAACATTTACAGCAGAGTTAAACAACCTTTATTTTTGACCATTCTAACAGCAATTTTCTTAGTTAATCATATAGCAAGTGTAAATCTTACTAGTCAATATATTCAAAACTTTTTTTAATTGAAATTTTTTTAGTCAATTTAAAATATATCAATTCTAAAAACAAATACATGTGTGTATTGGTGGGCATACTACACATAAGAAAAACCCTTTGTCAGTGATCTTGCTGAGCAGTGTAATTTATAAACCTCTCCCGAAGACTGTCTTTTTTGTCTTTCTAATATTCTTGCCTCTTGTGTCTTTAAACAGAGTACTGTTCAATCTGATCCCCTTCAATGCTCGGAATATTTGCAACCTTTGTGTGATAATAGTCATATGATGTGGAGAGGGCATATGAATCGACAAGTTTTCTTGCTTTTTATAACCACTGTTACATAACACTTGCAAGCTGCAGATTGCTTACTGTGGTTTGTAGTTTCAGTTTACCTCAAAGTATTTGAATGTTTTTTTCAATCATGTCGATTACATATGGGGGAGGGGTATAGCAATCACACCTACTGTGACTGTGGTTCTTCAGCTTCCTATGATCCTTGCGCATGTGTCTCTTAACATTTCACGACTTTTGTTGAATTTCTTTCTTAACAGATTCACTCAAAAGAGATCACACCTTATTGTCTGCCCGCTTGCCTTCTCCCCTCCTGCATTTTTCA
>CAAE01014539.1:13959-31501 GCA_000180735.1 Tetraodon nigroviridis | reverse complement strand
AGGTTCATAATAAAAACAATATTAATATTCTAATCTTTTCTGATCTGCCATAGGGATCAATGGTTGCATTGGAGATGCTTCTGGTTGTTCTCGAGTGCATATCTGTATGTTCATTTTTCTTTTGTTTGTTTATTTATTTATTTTTTGGCAGACTTATATACAACATATCACTATCCAGAGAGTGTCTCTGTGAACAATTGATCAGCAGGTATTTTGCAATATTAGGACGTTAATTCTATTACCAGACCCATACAAAGTCCAATCAGAAAAGTACTTTGGTGATGTCACTGTAAGTTTTAAGGCATTAAATGTGAAGGAAATGAACATAAATCAAACCAGTGGTTTCAAATCAAATAGAAAAATTGTGTATTTGGGGGACAGGTGAATTTGTGACTCTCAATTTACTTTAGCTGTAAATGAAAGTGTAAATATGTGTGCTAAATATATTAAACCAAAATCCATTCTTTTTTGTAAAATAATCTTAATGGTCAATGATCAGTTTATCTGGATCATTGTTATTGTTTATCCCATCATTGGTTAATGCCACTTTTATATTTCAGTCATTGATCCTACGTTTGTTTCCTTTATTTGGTGGCTGGAGGGCTGTTTAAACAATTTAGAAACTTCTGCCATGCAGTACACACTGGGTATGTATAGTGTGTACAAGTGTATGCAAGCAGCATTTTTGGATTTAGACCTGGAGCAGTCTCTGGAAACTGAGTCAACTTCAACAACCCTTAATGACGTACTTGGAAATGAATCACAGATGCATTTACTGACCTTTCTGTCCTCATACTTTTACAGCAGTTACTGTGTGTGGTGTGTGTGTGTGTGTGTGTGTGTGTGTATGTGTGTGTGTTCTTGTTCTTTTGTATACTGAATACCAAAATGCAAATTCTACTGGCAAAACAATGACATTTTTTGGGCCTGAGAGCATTTTGACTGCCTCTCACCACTTCAGAATTGGGTTTATGTTAGGGTCATTAGAATTGGGTTTATGTTAGGGTCAGGCAATTATTTGGGGTGGTTAGGGTTAGGGTACAGACAAAGGGCTGGATTATGAAAGTCCTCACAAAGCTAGTCCTTGATAGTCATTTTTATTTTATTTTATTTTAATCTGCGTTTGTTTCAAATCAGTTATAATATTTTAAATGGTTCATAATACTAATATTATCATAAAGTGATAATAGTTACCTAAGGTGAGATCTTTGCATTCAACTGGATTTGTTAAAGTTTCCAAAAGGCATTAGCATGCTAGAACTGAAGAAGCCTTCTGAAGAGAAGGGGAAACTTTTCCAAAGAAACTTTAACAAGTCCAGTTGAATATGAATGAGATCTAACCTTACTGGCCATTGATTTCTCTTTATACGGAACATTAAAGGTTCATATTTTAGATTACTTTGTCCTCATCCTGTTACATCCACAGCCAAAAATACAATTTAAATTCAGGTCTTTGGCCTTTTGAATAATCCAACCAATAACTGAAATAGTCGACAATTTAAAAATTTGTAATTTTATCTTATTTCGAGAACACGAATTCGGGACTGTCAGAAAGAACTGCAAAACTACATTCAGGATTGATGGAAACTTGGGTTTCTTGTAATTATATACAAACTGTGCCTGTCTAGATTATATAATCAGAAAAATCCAAATAGGGTTTGGAAGCCAGACACCCACGACACACATAATAAGTGCCCCATCGGCTGGACCCGTAGCGTCAACAAAATGTGCTGTGTTCTGAGACCTGTGTGTGTTGGACACAGACTGAGGAAAAGTGGGGAAAAAAGATTACTCTCCGAGTAGCACGACTAGACAGCACACTCTTTGTGTGTCATCGTATAAGTAGCTGGTTCTGGATGTGACAAATTCTCACAGCCTTTGTCAGCCAGAGATGGAGGGAGAAAAAGATAGCGAAAAGGAGAGAAGTAGAAAGAACACAGCCAACATTGTTGTTCAGTATCAGAGAAAGTGGGGGAGAGAGAAAGAAAGTGTGTGTGTGTGTGTGTGTGTGTGTTTGTGTACTTGCTTGGTTTAAGGTTAGGATTTAGTTTAAGTTAGGGTCAGGATTGAGGGGGTGAGAGTGCATTAACCTCAATGAGTCATTACAAAGATAGAAGTACAAACATGCATGTGTGAGTGAGTGAAGCTGGACTGGGGTCAAGCCTTCATCTGAGAAAATTCAACAATCAGCTCTAATTTACTTTTTGTTATAAAGGACATTTAACACATTTGTCTGTCTGTTGGTCTGTCCCATAACCTGCAGTAGGTAAACACCAATGGCAAATGCTGATACATTTTAATACAGTGCTCTTGAGCTTACAATTGAATTCTTTTTCAAATATTTTCCAATGTGAGTCTTTGTTTTTTAAACTAATATCAGTTGTGTAATTGCTAATGAGTTGTCATATAAGACGTATTTTTGCTGATGTGTGTTGCAGATATCTGGTCTCTTGGTGTGATCCTCTACATGCTGGTGTGTGGAGTCCCCCCGTTTCAGGAAACCAATGACAGTGAAACTCTGGTCATGATTCTGGACTGTCGCTACTGCATTCCTGAGCACATTTCAGATGACTGCAAAGAGTGAGTACTGTTGAAGGACTGGGAGGTTTGAACCGGAGCGAAAGATCAGAAAGTGATCTGCAGACAGAAATATTTGTAGATTAATTTCTAAAGTGATTGTTTGAAACGATTACTCCTTATTTATATCATTCATTGTCTGTTCAGGTTCGTGTTTAAGAAAGTTGATTGTAAGTTAATTTTATGGGTGTGCCTTTCACTAGGGGTCCATGTGCTTTGAATGCTTATCTATTTTGTTTCTGAAGTTTTACTCTGCTTCTATTTTAATCTTTTTTCCTGTTTCCGCCCCACTTCCTTTACTTCAAATAATAATGCTTGTCTGAAAAGCTCATGAAAATGGAGGAGATTTTTAAATGGGCTCAACTGTCTCTTGTACTTGCTTTTCAAACATCTAGACACCCATATCACATTAGTCACAATTTGGATGTATTTGTTTTAAATCATCAACTCTTAATAAAAGCTAAAAAGTAAAGTTTACTCTAACCTATCCTACAAGGGCCACAGACCAGTGATTTCTGTCTTGGCAGGTACAAATAAATTTTTTCCTGGGATCCATTTCCTTGGTGAAAACAAATCTACCACTGAAAAATGTAGTTTTGTATCACTAAGTTGCCCACTGCTGCTTTAAACTTTCTGCAACTATGATGTGGGCTAGTGGTCATGCAGATGCTGGAAATGTGGTGTGAGGGAGTTCCCCAGCCAACCAACATAAGGTGGGGTACGTCTGGACGTCATTGAAGATGTCTGGCAGGGGGGGGCTCCGGTATTCCCCTGCTTTAATTTACACCTTTCTTAAAAACCGCGTCAAAAAAAGATGCCCAATGCCTTCTTGTGCATCTTTCCCAGCAGCAAATACCTTCCTTAAAAGCTGCATCGTGGAGGGTATAAAATAATGTGTTGAAGGTCAGGTTGCGCAGGCCCATCTAAGGTCTAGTAATTATCTGTTCATCTCATCTCTTTTGAGAGGTCATGTGTTATACTAGCACATAACACATAGAGTGTCCCATACTGTGTTCTAGGAGAGATTCTTGTGGATTACTCGTAGATTGTTGTCCCCAGTTGACTTTTCAGTCCTAAAAAATGTTCTGCCGTGAGCCAAAAACTAGCCAACCTCACCTTTTATTATTACCCCTAGGCCAACCTACAACTCAAACATGGAGTTATTGTCATTGAGTCCCTCAGCATGGACGAGGAAATTAACCTTAGGGGATTTAATTTCCTTGATGTCGCCAGTAATTCTTTTTATTGCATGTTTGGCTTCTAAAAGCTTGTTTTCTGGCCTAGAACAAGATAAGATGGTCATCAAGATAAGAAAGGCAGAGACACACTCATATTATGCTAGGCAGGGAGTTGGGCAGTCTTATAGACCATCTAAAGTTGAGTCCCCAGCTTAGTGTGACCAAATTCCAGGTGAGCAAGGTCAAGCCATTCCACTAGAACCACTGACCAGACTCCCTCCACCCCAGCTCATGGATGGACAGCAGGTTTACGCATTGTAGAAAATCATAGCGATGAACCAGCACTGCTGTGGTCTTCAGTGGGAGGGTATAGACCTGCCATATGTTTAAGTGCTGCCCCCAACATTCTAAATAAGATTCTCATCAGAGTCTTCTGTCATTTAAACTGTGATTTGCATTATTTGGGCCTACACTGCCTAGCCCGCCTTTGGCGCACCCCCACCCCCAAACCTTCTGGCCTACTTGAAGGCATCTGTTCAGGACGGGAATACTATTAGGGTCCGATTACTGCAGAGGTGGGCAAACTAAGACCCGGGGGCCCAATGAGCTGTTTAATTCGGCCCGCAGAGCCTTTACAACAAGTTTTCACAAGCCAAATTAAAAAGGTTGTCAGCTTGACTGGTCAGAAAGAAGTTCAACCCCCTCCTCACCTAGCATGCTAACATGTTCTAGTCCATGTCCAACATGTTAATAATCCATCAAGCACAATCAACATCTAAAACCCAATATGGCCCTTCAGGCAAAATAATTGCCCACCCCTGGATTACTGTGTCTACTATGCTTATTGGTTTTTTTTCCAGTTTTTTCTGTTTTTTGTTCTGTCCTTTCTGTTTTCTCTCCCTCCTCCTATTCCTGTCTCCTCCCTACCCCTTTTACCCCCATTAGATTTACTGCCTGGGTAATTGACCTGATTGTCTTCATCTGCTGGATAAGATCAATTTGCTTGTTTGGACTACCTTTGGGTGCAGTCTTTGTTAAATGAAACTTCATACCTTTCTAATAACCTATCTTGCAGTCCATATCGGGGTTCAGCCTCGTCAGTTCTAACAATGGGTAGTGTTTGCCCTACTTTTTTCACAGCCGGTCTCACTGGGCTGCAAAGTTTTAAAACCCGTAAACCCTGCTGATGGCAGACACGCCAATAAAAGCACACTGACCTCTGGCCATTTATCATCAATATAAATTTCCCTTTCATAACTTCTTATCGATTCCACACTGGAATTATCCAAACATAATGCATATTATGGTCAGGGGTTTGTAAAATGAAAGTTTTATTTAAAAACCAAATTTTATAATTAGAAACAAATTACCTACCACTTTTCTCTATTCTAATGACCAATAAATAACAGATTAAAAATGTATAACTTTTTAGACAGTGGCTGTCCAAACAGGCCATTTCTATATGTTCAGGAGAGTGGCCTATATCAACTCTTAATCAGAGCATTCCTACCTCCAGATTGACTTCTTTCCAGCTTACAAAAACACACCCTTGTCATATCGTCAATGTTTTCACAAAACAACAACAATGGGGTGGGGGGATGGGAAGATGGAGAGAGAGTAGAGTGGAAAAGGAAAGAGAGGGAGTATTCCTAAGAGCTGTTAGACAGTCATTAGATTTGATGACTGGAGGGTCACACAGTCAGCAATGAATCTCTAAATTCCTTTAACCTTCTAAAATTTTCTGAGATGCCTTTTTAATTCCAACATCTAAGTCTACCAATTTCAGACCCAATTCCAACACACTTGCACATGCAGAATGTTTCCCCATTGATTGGTAGTTGTGTTCTTGGCCAGATCAGTTTTTCTTTAAAAACGAACCTTTGCTTCAAAAGCCGTCCCAGTTGTGTTCACAAATTATAGGCCAATATCTAAACTTTGTTTTTTATCTCTAAAGTTCTTGAGAAGGTGGTGCTGACTGTTATGTTGTTTCAGATGTTTTAGGTTTTTGAGCTCATCACAACACAAAAACAGCACTTGTTAAAGTCACCAATGATCCTGTCATTGTCTCTGCCTTTGATAAAGTTGGTTACCTAGGTTACTGTTCTTACTCAGGTTATTGTGTTTGTCCTAAACTGCTGAGGAATAATGTATCTGTTGACATAGTTGATATATCTGTGATCTCTGTGAGGAACCTTGGAGTAAACTTTGATTAAGATCTACCCTTTAAATCACTTGTAAAACACAAAAGTGCATTTTTTTACTTGGGTAATATGCAAAGATTAGAAATAAATGCTAAATATATGTTGATGATGCTAACGGAATGAAGCAAAAATGATTCACTTTCTTTCTTTCCTCCAGTCTGATCACTAGGATGCTTCAGAAAGATCCAGCTCACCGTGCGTCACTTGAAGAGATTGAGGCTCACAACTGGTTGCAGGGGCTTGATGATGCCCTGCTGAGCCCAGAGGGCCCACCGCACTGGTTTTCAGGGGCCGTCTCTCCCAGCTCTCCACGTGCAGGCCTGCCTGAGTGTGGTGACCTGCTTGCTGCAAGGCCTTCCGTTCAGCAGACTTTCCTCCGCCAGTGTCAGCCTAAACTCAACATTACACTTCATCCACCACCAACTGAGGAACCTCCTGTCAATAAGAATTTGGCCGGACTACAGCAGATCTGTGAAGAGGAAGAAGAGGAGGAGGAGGAAGAAGAGGAAGAAGAGAAGGAGGGTACGGAGGGGAGACAGAAAGATGAAGCAGCTATGGTAAAAATGGTTATTTTAAATCAGCCAGTCAGCCAGACTCATGATGTTCCACCATCAGCTCTGACTGGTTTTGGTGTTCGGTGCTGTCAGGGCTTGTCAAACACTGGTGGTCCAGAGGAAAGAAAAGAGAAGAAGACAGAACCAAACAACAATAGCCATGAACTCGCTCCTGCCCTCTCAGAATCCCCCACCGCTTCAGTCATGGAAACGTCAGTCAGACTAAATGAAAGAGAGGTTCCAAAAACAGTGAAGCAAGGAGAACAGGATGAAACAAACGAAAGTGGTGGCGATGGCCTTAAAAACAACAAACCATCAACAAACAAGAGTCACAATGAAGCCGCTCCGAAGGCAGAGAATGGCAAACGGCACAGCATAAAGCTGCGTGAGAGACTTTTCCAGTTCCCTCTGTGTGAGAAAGCCCTGGCCTTCAATACCCCAACACACAAGAAGCCCAAGATTCTGCCGCTGGCTCAGTACAACTGTTGCCGTGTGTTGTAAAACACGTGTACTCATCACCGTTGGCCAAGGAGACAGTTAATCTGTGTTTAGGAGACTGGATCTAGAGCAGGGAGACCAATACCTCCCCAGGTGAGCCTCTTCTGCATCAGACCGCCTCTCGGTCTACAAGACGGCATGTGTGCAGCTTCATCTTCTTCATCGCCTACTTTCAGCGTCCTGCACATGCACTGTTTTCAGCAGAGTTGGAAGCTCGGGCCTTTTGCATGCTGGGGTAACCACACGGCGTGCCACTTTGTGGCTTATAGATGGAAGAAGAAGTGCGATAGTTTTCACTGAATCAGCCACATAAGCTGAGCGTTAAGGTGCCTACAATGATCATGCGCCTGTTGTGGCAATGAAAATGGTGTAACACTGTAGATTCACGTTGTTTTAAAACAAATATAGAATAAGCTTTAGCCCAGCTTCTGCTACAGAATAGCACACATTTTCTTGTTCGATTGCACCACTCATTTTATTAAGTGGTTTAAAACCTCATTAAACCTTAAATGGTTTAAAAACACGTTCTAAAGAGACAGACTGTTATATATGAATCGTTATTCATCGATATGCTGTGTACTAGTGGCTGAAACATAAGCAAGAAATGGCTGTCCTCTTCAAGTCATAAGAATCTCCTCATAATGTCCAGCTAGGATTAATATTAGGATGCAGTTGCTCCATTCTGTTTAAGCGCGTTCATTTACTTTAAAGTAGCGTGAAGAATGTTTTTGACAGTATTAATTCTAAAAAACCTGAAGTTATTGAAACTTCAGCATTGTCAGTACTGCAGCTAATGATTATTCCACTTTTTTCGTTAATGTTGTATGATTTGCTTTCTCTCATTTGAAAAACACAACTCCTAGATTATTCCGATATCTATATATTTTTCAGAAGTTTTAAGGTCAAGTTATAAGCTAAACAATAAAATGT
Source organism: Tetraodon nigroviridis (assembly GCA_000180735.1). Classification (NCBI taxonomy): domain Eukaryota; kingdom Metazoa; phylum Chordata; class Actinopteri; order Tetraodontiformes; family Tetraodontidae; genus Tetraodon; species Tetraodon nigroviridis. The sequence goes on along the minus strand of CAAE01014539.1, from coordinate 23,563 downwards.
TTCCTTCTTAGTTAACAGAAACCTTTCAAGTTTTTGCTCACTTGTTTGTACTTAAGATTAAAGAAATGTAAGAAAAATAAGCTCATTTGAAGATAGAGATGTAAACTATATACAGTATGTAGGGGGAAAGACGCGGTACTGTTTTGGCTAAACTTTAGCTTTGAATGTAGTCTTAAATATAACTTTTTTTTTTTTTTTTTCAACAATGTGACAAACATCATCTGAGCATAGATATGTGCATGTTATATTGGTTATATACCTCTGTGTGTTTTGGAGCTTGGAGGACCTGGTTTTTCTGAAAGCAGGAATGAAGCCCACCGTTGCACACATTATGGCTGCTGTTTTCTATGTACAGGCAGTATGGAACTGGTACTAAATATTAATTTATCATTGCTGCTTTCATTTAAAGTGGTTTTATTTGATCACACAATGTCTTTGTACATTTCTGCATTTTCTAAGTAATTACAGTACTGTCATAAAAAAAGTATAAAATGCTGCGTCTGTACAAACATGCTAAATCTTACTAAGTTCAGTAGATGCAGTTTAATTCTTACTGTAGCTTCATGTATATAGAAGTTGTGATCTGAGTCTGAATGGTCCGTTTATTAAAAGAAAGGGCGAAATTAAGATTTTCACGCAGACCGGAGACAGGGGATTTATTTTCAGTCATAGTCTTTTTTATATTCTGCCAATCTTTCATGACTGTGTTTCTGTCCGTTGACCTGTATCTCAACGAGTAGCATATCTCTGTAAAGCCATGAACCTCTCTCTGTTTATTTATTTATTTATTAAAATGCCTTCATTCTCTGTAACTGTGTCGTGTCCTGTCCATTTTAAGTGCAGATTATTTTCTTGATTAATAAATAGCTTCATTCTGTCCTAATTCTCATGACAAAGTCAAAAACTTAACTTTATGCTGAAGAAATTGCAGCTGATGTTTCCTAAAACCTGCCATACTATATGGAAAAAGGAGATGGCTTCTCTACTCTTATCAAAGTATCTCCCAAACAATGTATGTATTTTATGTATGTTTTCCTGCTCATGCAGAGTAAAAAGGCTTTTTTTGCAGGGGTTTTTTTTAACATTGGTTTTTGGGGGGGGCGGGGGGGTTTGCACTCCACATTTTAGAATTAAAATTTTCTTTCCAATAGCAGCGGAACCGATAATCAACAACATTTTTTTTTTTTTTTTAAATAAAGAACGAAGACATTCCTTTGTCTCAACAATGCCAAATATATTACGGAAGGACTCTCAGCGTCGGGGTTGGATTGATTCCTCTCTCTCTCTTTTCATTTATTTAAACTTTGTAATACTAAACTAACTGGCCTTCCATTAAAAAAAAAAAAATAAAAACATTGAATATTGTCATCATTTCTTAAACTTTAAGTTGTTATACAACATAAAAAAAATAATGTTTCTAGCACTGTGCCTATACATTTTTATATCAAATACTAAAATGATTTAAAACTCTTTTGCTATTATTATTATTAAAGGGTATGTAACCGTCTGGTTTGAACTATTACCTCAGACAAATTCTTGGTGTACTAAAGCTGGTTGTGCAGCTGTAACAGCTAAATCTGCTCAGAATGATGAGCCGTTTCTGAATCCAGCATCATCTGGACGCTGAAAAAAAGCTTCATGGAAACAAAGACTTCACATGAGATTACATGTACAGTTTGCTTGTAAAAGGCAAGTCTTAACTGCATTTGTTGGCATCAAATTATTTACAGCAGTGATGTGAAATACAAAAAGTGTGTGCAGTGTAAGTGTGTATTGTTGCGGCGTAAGTGTGTATTGTTGTTGCACATGTATTGTTTTCCAACACTAACTAAAAACACCAAAAGAATCTTTTTTTATTTTCAGTTTATTGTTTGTTTTAAGCCCAAAAAGCAATTCATCATCTTATTTTTTAACTAGCTCTGAGAATAAATATATCTTACATAGACATTTACATCCAATGTTGCAATTACCAACCCAAATCTACCCATAAACTTAATACCATAACACAGGCAAACAATATGAGAGCTCCCAAAATGAAGCCAGAGTAACTGGATTGCCGTCCTGTGGTTGGCTGCAGCACACACACACACACACACACACACACACACACACACACACACACACACACACACACACAAAAGAAAGATTTCAAGGGAGCATTGAGACCCTCTAGCCCAGAGGTGGGCAAACTAAGGCCCGGGGGCCACATGTGGCCCGATGAGCTGTTTAATCCGGCCCGCGCAGCCTTTACAACAGATTTTCACAAGCCAAATTAAGAAGGTTGTTATCTTGATTGTTAAGAAAGAAGTTCAACCACCTCTTCACTTAGCATGCTAACATGTTCTAGTCCATGTTAATAGTCTAACATGGTAATAATCCATGAAGCACATATATTAGTTAACCTCCGATCCTCATTTGGGGGCTGGCCCCTTCATCAAGATCTAAAACCCAATGTGGCCCTTCAGGCAAAATAATTGCCCACCTCTGCTCTAGCCCCTCAGAGTTTGTCAATAGTGCCCTCTAGTGGCTACAAAGGAATAAACCCGCTTTCCTCTACTGAGTATATTAACCCAAATGTGAAAAGTGATGAATTCAACAGCAAAAACAATCATATTAAAATTAAAAAAGAACCAGTTCAAGCTGTCACACATCATCAGAAAAAGAAAAAAAACAGTAGTCATGTTTGCAAATCAGGTGTTTGGCCTTTCATGGTTTGCTCTATTCTTCTGACATTGTGGCAAATAGGACAGCTGCAGGCCTGGAGCTGCTAAAACACTAATATCAATGTTATTAGGAATGTAAATATGGTTAAAAATACCTTTGCAAATAGATGTTTGTGGTACTGGAATACTGTTGTTTTTGTAATGCTTTGTTACTGACTGGCTACAGCAATTCCAGGGCCTTTCAGTGTTTAAAGGCTAAAATGGAGATTTCAGAACTGGATTTTTTACTTCAATAGTTGAACTTTCTTGACTAATTTTAACCTTTGAGATATTTAAAGTAAAAAGTAAAAAAAAAAAAAAAAACAACAACAACACTTCCTAGTGGTTTTTGACAGTCTGTTTAAAACCTTTTAAATGTTCAAACAGACTGCAATTATCAAAAGGTGTTTCAACGCTATGAGCCCACAGCAAACAAAAAAAAAAAAACAATGCTGGAGTATTTTTCTCTGCCATCACCCCTGAATACTTTACCTTCTGAATGAACATACTGCAGTGACCGTATTAACCGGTGCATTCCGATTACCACAATAACATGTAGGCTGCTGTTTCAGTTGCAGGATAAACATAAAGTTCATTTTAGGGCATATTTTTTAAAGAAACACGGTGTTGTTTAAAGGGATGAAGCAGAGACGATCTGGGCCCTGCTGACCTGCTGAAATCCGCCTCTGCCAAACACACACACACACACACACACACACACACAGTCCACAAGTCTGTCGCAGCAGCTCAGCACCAGAGAGCATGTGAAGCACTGCCGCCACACTTTGAAATGCAGTCAGGGGTCTCTTGAATGTGGCCTCTAAAAAAAAGCAGCAAAAATAATTCCATAATTACCTTTTTAGGGAAAATGCAGACCTGGTGACTAATTGAATACATTTGCTGGTTAACCTGCTCTCTCAAGGCCCGCAGGGATTTGAACTCGATGTGCTCTCTCTTTTTTCTGATCCAGTCTGGTTCATCTGGGATCAGGACTCTCAAAAGCAGTTTCACCAGGATCAGCAGATGCTACACCGGCAAACAAAGAAAGGGTCTCCATTGGAACGAACAGATATGATGTTGACTTCGCAGTCCTCCATCTCTACCTCCACTAAAACAGCCATGAGCACTATGTTTGTGCTGCTCATCCCGCCTCCCTTCAACACTCTTGTAACCGTGGTGACAGCAATAGCAGCCAGCAGTTGGATACAACAGAAACAAAACTGAGGACCTCAAAGGCAATCTAGAGGAGAGGAGAGGAGGAGGGGTAACATAGCATCACATGACAGTTGAGAACGAGGTATCTACTCCTAATGACCCCAAACATTTCTGTAGTTCTTTGTGTTTCCTGCTGACCTGCCACACGCCCATGTTAGCAGCAGGGGGAGCGAAGGGTTTTCGGAAGAGCTTGCAGATCTTGTAAGCGTCTGACCGGATCTCTGTTACGTTATTAATGAGTAACAGCATCGCTGTTAAAGGATACACGCAGGAAAAAAGACTCAAATACCCAAACTGCACCAGGAGCTCGATGTACTCTGCAAACAAGCCCTGTAAAAAACAATATCTGTGAGAATGTCGTTGTAAAATACACTTTTTTTTTTAAAATCTCCCACGAATTGGTTAAACATAAACAGACATCAATCACATGGCCTACACAGGGGTTGGACACAGGATTTTGACATACTAGACCCAATATTATTAGAGATAAACTCACTGGGTAAGCAGGCAGTGTGCTTTGATTCCTGAACTTGTCCTCTTCTGGATCATCTTTGCTCTCTGTTCGATGGGGTGCACTGAGCAACCTGTCCACGATGAACGGGATGACTACCTCTGTCGCCTGGTTCACCAGCTGGGTAATTATCAGCAAAGAGGCTAGACGCTTGAAATAAAAAACAAGAGATAAAAGGCAAAATAAAGTAAGTCAGTTAGTTCTAATTTAGGTTTTTAAAATGACCGGTAATTTTAAAACACACACACACACACACACACACACACTGCAATCTCCACGTATTTCCAAGTCTCTATGGGTCTTGATTGAGTAAATATTGAAGCAAAAGATTAACCAGAGAATTATTATAATTATTATTATTATTATTATGGATGGGAGAGTGGATGAAGTGGATGGATGGATGGATGGATGGATGGATGGATGGGTAAAGTGATGACTAAAAAGTTACCAATCAACTGACCAATCTGAATTAGATCCTTTTCTAAAATCTGCAGTCCAGTATTTCCACTAAACATTGTAAGAAATGTCACACACACAACACTACTTACATGTAATCTATTACCAGATATTTAGATTATTTTATGTACTATGGTAGCAAGGCAGGGTTTGCAAAAGTAAACAGTTACCTTACGAAGCAAAGGCACATCCTGCTTGAAGAAGGCTATGTGAAAGAGCACCGCAAAGTAGTTGAAGAATGTGAACTGAGGAAAAAGAAACAAGAGCAGTAAAAGCCAATCGACTGATTAAGCCTGAAGAGCAAAACTGACTGATTGGCAAACGATGGGCGGGAACAACGCACCACTAATACTTTGGCTGTCAAATGGTTCTGAAAGGATGACTCTTCCCTGTGGTTCTCTAAAGCCAAACAGAAAAGGTAAATAGAACATCCAGAACAATCCAGATGAAGTACTAATAAGGCAGCTGTCCTATGGCTGCAAATACAACAATAAAATAAAATTGGTGACAATTATCTCAAGGCAAATATAGGATAGGGGTCTGTGGGAACAGCTTAGGGATCTCCTCTTACTCACCGTATTCAGTTAGAGACTGAGCCACTGTCTTGTAAGCCGTTGCCAACATATTGGTGTAGACAATGTGAAGAACTGAAGGCATATAGAGTAAAGTCTGTGAAAACAAGGAGTCCCAGTCTGTGTGTAGCTCCTGCACCTAAGCCTCCCCCCAGTAGAAGCAAGGCATGCCCACTACCACCAACCCTGTGGAAGGAAACATGTCACATTTAATGAGGTGGCATAATGGTGCAAAAAAATGAAATAGATTGGCAATCGTACCTAGAAACAGGCCTACCACTGGCACTGACACCACAGCAATGATCAGGTCTCTCTGCCATTCCAGGAAAAAGAGGCTCCACACGGCCCGTCACGGGGTTAACGCCGATGTCGCCCTGAAAACCAGGCCGCGGCTCTGCAAAGCGTTCGGCGAGGTGCAGGGTCCCCCAGCGGTAGGATTGTGTGGAGCTGCGACGCTTCCACAGCTCCATCACCACCGTGGACCACAACATGCTGAACACTGCCTGGACCATGTGACCGCTCACACCCGAGTCATGTTCAAGATGGGAGTCATGGGAGCCAGACAGCGACCCTATGATCTCCGTCTGAACCTCACCTTTAATAGTCAAAGAAAATCAAAGTTAAAAAGCTGTAAAATCATAACTTGAATGACATTGATTGCTGAGGAGCAGCATTACCAAATGCATTGGTAAGCGTATATTTGAACCTTTATACTGTTATGTTTTGAAGACATAAAATCTGTGATCTGTAAGGTACATTAGGTGTAAGTGAGCGAAACACGAAAGGCATCTTCTTCAGCACAATCGCGTCCACATACATGTAAACGCTGACATGACGGAGACCAACCTGAGAAGCAGGTGATGAACAGACCCAGGATCGCAGGTAGGAGCAAAGACCAGGTATAAAAATCAAGAAAGCTGAAGTAGAAAGCCACAGAGCTCCCGAAATATTCATTGATTTCATCTGGAGAAAGCAGAGCACGCGCAGACCATTAAGCCAGAGGGAAAAGATCAGCTCACAAACATCAGCTGTGTTTTTTAAGGTTCCCAAAACGTGACACACGCATTCACCCACCCAGAGGCTGAGTCGGCTGGTTTCCAGAGTACCAAGACTGGCTTAGGTGCCTCAGCTTGACCTGGTTGTGGAGAGGAAACGTGTCTCCAACAACACCGGCCGACTCCAGTTTCTGCCCTGCAACAACAACAACAACAACAACACAACACTGTGACACACAGAGCAACTATAGCATTAAGCAACACATGCATCCTGCCCCACCATGGTGGAAGCCATGGTGGCAGCACTCACAGATGTTGTCACGGTGATGGAGTGTGCAGTTGTCAGACAGGCCCGGTATTCTCAAGTCCTTCTGGGCACGCAGGCCGTCCAGCTCACTCTTGATGATGAACTGCCGTTCAGCCAGGCTCAAGAAAGCCTGCATGTTGTCTGTTGCATACAGTATACACATGAAGACACACACATTTAGTATAGTAGACATACTACACTTGTACTTGAGTATTTTCATTGTGTTACTGAGAAGACAAAAGAAATCAATATTTTAATATGAATTATTGTGTATGTACAACTTTTTTTTTGGGAGTGGGGGGTTGATCGATTCCACTAATATGGACTTGACCGATTTACCTGAATCTTTAAAGTTGTCCTTGTCTTCATAGCAGAAGGCCTCCATGTTGCCATCAGAGTACAACTTGCAGAGTCCCAGCTCTTCCGCGGCTCTCAGTAATGTGCAGCGTGGAGCGGAGAGCACGATGATGTCGCCTGTGGCGTCTTCCCCAGGGTGAGCCAACAGAGCAGCACCTGCGTGAAGACAGTGGAGCAGAAGATGGCAGCAGAAAAGGGACTTTTGTAGAGCTAATCTTATCTAGTCAAATGTTGTGCAGCTTTGATGTATTAGACGTTTATTCCATTTAAATAAAGAGAGAAGGAAACATGTAATCATGAATCTGCGGTTCCCTGAGGCCAAGCCAAAGATCTCACCTCCATCTTTCTGAGGGGCTCCAATCAGTCTGATGAGCCACCTCTTCGTCTCAGGCCCCACTTTCTGTCCAAGTTTGACCAGAACCAACGGTTCGATGTCCTCGGACACGCAGCAGGGGCAGCTCACTTTGGTCCAGCCTTGTCGGGAGGAAGCACCACTCACTTTGGTGAGGGCCGCCTTCTCCGGCAGTGGTTGGCCACCGTCTGCAGGGCCTCCTTCACCAGCCGGCTGACTCATGGTTAGACTGGGAAGGAAACGCAGGTCATCTTCATTATTAGCGTCATTTTTATTAACAGCGGCTTTGGGTACTTCTACTCTTATCTGCTGAGCTACAGTATCTAGCATCAGCACTTCTCATCCATGCCTAACTGTAATGTTCACATCAATCATTTACATCTGCAATTATGACAAGTTTTACATGTTATACAAATTTCAGTCCGGCCTTTGACTCTTTATGGAGCTTCATGTCTGCAGACTGTTGATGCCTTATTTGGCAATAGTTTGCTAAATGTGCTGCTTTGACATTTTAACTGGATGCGTCCAGTGGTTTTGTAGGTTTGTCACGCTGAAGCGGACTTCCTCTGGTTTCTGCACCGCAACAGAGTAACAAGAGCACGCTGAAAATGTCAGGCACATTTAAAGGAATGATGAGAATGAGAGACATAAATCATACTCATCTGTTGTCTGAACGGAAAGTGACAGTGGCAGAGGATTCCATGCACACACACACACACACACACATACACACACACACACACACACACACAGGGCAAAGGACAGGAAAGGAAAATAAATGTAGCAACATATCGCTTTCATTTTCAACTCGTACTTACCCAGCCTCAGCTTGTTGTACTCCTTACGCTCTGTAGATGTTTGTGTGTGTGTGTGTATGTATGTGTGCATATGTGTGTTGCTGGAATGCGGATGGACTTCTACAAACTGCAGAAACTGCAGGGTGTGGAGGCTTGTTTGGCTTTTTATCAGACTCCTCCTCCAGCTCCACTCTGCTGCTGCTGCTGCTGCTGCTACTCCTGGGTCCTGCTGCTCCACCCCTCTTCTGGGTCCTGCTGCTCCACCTCTCTTTCTGGGTCCTGCTGCTCCACCCCTCTTTCTGGGTCCTGCTGCTCCACCCCTCTTTCTGGGTCCTGCTGCTCCACCCCTCTTTCTGGGTCCTGCTGCTCCACCCCTCTTTCTGGGTCCTGCTGCTCCACCTCTCTTCTGGGTCCTGCTGCTCCACCCCTCTTTCTGGGTCCTGATGCTCCACCCCTCTTTCTGGGTCCTGCTGCTCCACCTCTCTTCTGGGTCCTGCTGCTCAACCGCCACTTTTGCCATGTGTCACACTGTCAAACACATGCGCGCTCTCTCTCACACACACACACACACACACACGCAGGAGCTTTTTCTGATTGGTCAATACATTTGAATTTGTGGGTTTTACCTTTGTGGCCATGTTTTATTTATTTCCATTTAAATCTAATTGTTAATATAGTCCAGAATTTTGAAAAACTTGTTTGTTCCATAAGTGAAAGTGGATGTTAGACTGGACTTTATACATGGGAATAATATTTCTACCATTGTATGAGTTTTTACAGAGCAACACAGGTTTTAAAGTATTGAATCTCAATTAAAAAAAACTTTAGATTTAGATGAATAAAAAAGAAATTCACTGCTAATGAGTTATTTCTGGTTGCAAATCTGAGTTTTTGTAGCAAAATGTAAACATAAAATGGTCGGGAAATGATTGTAAATGTGAACTAAAAAAGGGGGGGAGCAGACAGTGGCACATAATATATTTATTTCAACTTGATTTGATTCAGTTCAATTTCAATTTACTGCTATTGTGCTCTTATAACTGTACATCGCTTTGCTCACAATCTGCACTGTAACCAGCAGTTTAGTTCATGTCCTGTAGCGTGTTGTTAAATGTTTGTCGCACATGTTGCACACTGTATGTTGTCCTTGTGTAGCCTTGTTGTCTTTTTTGCCTCTGTGTTATTCTATGTAGCACCAAGTCCTGAAGAAACGTTTCATTTTCAATATGTATTGCACCAGTTATACATGTTTGAAAATGACAATAAAGCTCACTTGAGCAGACTTGACTTGATTTTTATTTAAAGTGCCAATTTATAACACTCATCTGTTATAACAATGC
>CAAE01014539.1:0-13474 GCA_000180735.1 Tetraodon nigroviridis | reverse complement strand
AGAGAAAAGGAGAAGGGGAGATGAGAGACAAGGAGCATAGAGAGATGATTAAGCAGAATAGCAGGATCCAGGCAGGGCAATGGAGGGGCTTCTGGATCCAGCAGCAGTACCAGGCCTCAGGAGTGTGGGGGTAGGAAATCCAGCAACATGCTCCAAAACTGCTGTAAAAAGATAGACCACAAGACCTCCAGGGGAGAAGGTAGGTAAGTGCTAAACTAGGCATGATGAGCCAGTGCCCCCAGCTCTGAAAGCTCAATGTCTAATCCACCCAGAAGAGCCTGAACAGTTCTAGCTACAGGCTTTGGCAAAAAGCAGAGTTTCAAATCTACTCTTAAACACCGAGAAGGTGTCTGCCACCTAGACTGATGCTGGTGAGTGATTCCACAGCAAAAGTGTTAAGAGTGAGCAGGAGAAGACCCAAATGAGGACCACAGAGGCAAGTCAAATCAAAGAAATGTAATAAGAAAATTAACGCAGTTCAAATAAAGCACTTCACGTGAGAATAGGCAGGCTATCACACCCATAAACCACTCTGGCAATTCAACGATCTATTACTAAGAAAACTAATAACTACTGAAAACTGCTGAACATCACTAGCAGAGCCTCAGCTGCTCAGAACCTCGCTGCCGCCACCTGGAGGACAGGTAAAGCAGATGCACATAAAACCCTTTTTGATAAGGAGCTTAACAAGTCCCTGGTTCCGTATCTGCATGTTTAGATACATGCTGTGCTAAGTCTGGGTATTTTACTCAACAGAAGTGCTTCCCTAAATTTGGCTATAGCATTTCTAGACAGACAACCAGTGAGAGTGCTTTTTGTTCGATTTTGTGCAATCAGCTAAAAATAAAATCAAAGATGGTTATTAAATGATTGTCTGACAAAACTGAATTTTGAGGAGAGACTGACTCAAGTCCATGTACTAACACAAGGTCTAGGGTGGTCGAAGCAGTGAGTGAGTTCATGCAAGCATTGACAGAAGCCAATTGTTTCTAATATCAAGTTAAATGTAGTAGCGAAGCTACCACTAGCTACATTTACGTGGAAGTCTCCAATAATTCTAACTTTATCTGATTTAAAGACCAGTCTTGACAGGAACTCCAGAAATTCAGATAGGAATTTGGAATATGGGCCTGGAGGACAACATAACACAGCAAATAGGACTGGCTGACCGGTCCTCCAGGTGGAAAAAAAACAGGCAAAGAACAAGACTTTTAAATGAATCTTTAACTTATTTTAAATAAACCTTTTTTGGTTTAGTAAATGATGAATAAATGAGAATCAAAGATTGCTAAAACCCTATCTCTTTGGCCAAAGCAGCCCAAATCAAAGAGACATCTCCGTATTCAGTCAGCCAGGTTTCAGTAGAACAGAACAAATCAACATTTTTAATATTTTTCTGATATGAGCTTATTTATAAGTACAACGGTTGAGGAAAGAGACCTGATATTTAACAATCTACATTGAATACTCCTAGCTACAATAATACAGTACAAAAATACAATAATACCAGTAATACCAAAAATACGTGCATGACATATTACCATACATGCAAATTTGATCAAGTTGTTAGAGCTGGATGTACGTGTGTAGTTGTGGTTCAGCAGAGTGAAGAGGAAGGGGCTCAGCACACATCCTTTGGAGGCCCCCATGTTCAGCATGAGGGTGCTGGAGGTGTTGCTGCTGACCTGAACTGCCCGTGGTCTCTCCCCCCTAAGGTAGGGTGGTGTAGTCTCTCCTAATTAGACCCGGTTTCCCCCAAAAAGTTTGCCAATTGTTAACAAAGTCCGCACTGTTTGCTGGGCATCATCACTGGCCTATTTGGGCAGAGAGAACTATCACTAGTCATAGTGACATTTTTTGGCAGGTAAACACACAGACATAACACTAACTTTGGTGATTTTTGATTGTCGTAGCCAAATGTCATTACTGCCAACGGGATAAGAATCTTATTGTATTTAAGTTTAGTGTCAGCCGGCAGTTTAAAATTTCTATGTTGCCCCGCTTTGGCCCCTGGAATGCAGACTATGGTCGCTGATTTTACTAGCCTAACGTTTCGCAAAACAAAGTCCCCAATCATTAGGGCCAATTCCTCGACGAGTTGGTGTCACAGAGTGAGGAATACGATTAGAAACTTTAAGTGGTTGGTAACGTAACAGTAATGGGAGTTTTAAGTTTTTTAATGTGAAGATAAGTTCTAATATGAACAAGAACGAAAGAGTCCAACTTAAAAAGATTCTAGAGCAACTGAGTAACAATGCAACGCTTAGCACAGCGCACGACAACATCTGAAATCACAAAATACGCTCAACTAAACACATCAGCACAAATGTTTATTTGTAAACACATTTGCATATTAATTTAAATTCAAAACTAGATGAGAAAAGGCATTGTGGTAAACAACTTTATGATTAAACCCAAGAAGTTAAACTGCATCTGCAGCTGTCAGTAGGCATCATCACACTTATCATCAGACATTCCTTCCAGGATTTAGGTCCTTCCTCATTAAAGACAGCAAAAACTGTCTTGACAATAGCGAAATTTGTTATGAGATGCATATTATCATTTCGTGTGTGCGCGCGCGCTGTTTACAATAGTAACTGACAATTACTATTATGACAATTTGGTGACTTGCTAATTTTAGGATTCTGACAGTGTCACCATACTGCCCCCTTTCGGCAAGCGTGAAAACCTCATATTGCTGTGAGAAAACAGGCAGTAAAAATAAACCATGTTTTGTTCTTTTGTGGGAGGATTTTTATAAGACTTGAAAATAAATTGGTATCTATCTATCTATGCAATGTTCTAGCCAGTTACACAAATCAATTTTCAGTTTGTTCTACTCTGCTGAAGCCAAGGAGACACAGCAAGGGTCTGCAAGTCACCTCAAGGACCTCCTGTTGTCCAGTCAGATGACCCCTCCATCGTCATTCTGCAGGGATCTGAAGGCTCAGGTCGAAGCTTTAGATTACAAGGTATCAAAGTGATTCAATAAGTTTATTTTGACAGCATTTTTCTCATTATAAGATGTTTTGTGCTGGAAATGATCCAAAATGGAGACGATGAACAGTTTAGCCTTCAGCTCCACACAACAGAAGGCCTGACTGACTGCTTCATACCTCTGCTTTTCCTCTGACACCAGAAAACTATCCTTTATTCTAGTCCATAAAAATATCTGTTCCATCTGATAAAATAAAGCTGTTAAATATTTTCCTCTTCTGTACAAATCATTTTACATGATATATGGTTTATACATGTGTTACATTCGCAACCCTGAAAGAAGAAAAGGGAGGGAAAGTTAACACTTGCATATTTTCATATCGAACAATGCTGCTTTACATGTTAACAGTACAACGCATTATATTATTCATGAAGTGACACTATTTGCAACCGCGTGGATATCTGAAAGGCACATTCAGTATATACAAATGTGTAATATACTACTGTATACAAATGCTGACTTTTCTGTTTTAGATTTGTGATTTTCTTTTCTATCCAAACTTGCTCCTCAGGGGAAAACAAATTTTAAGTTTAGAGAAAACATCAAGAAACATGAAGACAAATCTGAACGCCAAGCTAGAATATATGTATGGAAAGATCGGTGTTTACATTTTTGCAGAGCAAAAGAGTGTTGGAGCAGCTGAATGAGCCTGGATGTGCTTTCCGGGTAGGAATTGCGCCGAGTTTGAGGATCAATTGTTTAGGATGCAGGAAAGAACCTCGGTTTATTTTGAATGTGCTCTGGAGTCAGGTCAGAGGTCCATGATGCAGCATTTGCAACAATCTTGATCTGTCTGCGTTGCCTATTTTATCCCGTCATCGTAACGACTGACCAACTAACCTTAGATTTAGGCAAGCTTCACTATTTGCATCTGAAACATGGCAACATCAGTTATGTCCTTAGCATATCCTCAGTGTGCTATAGTCCACCAAAGGGTCACTGCTCTTCTATATGGAATGTGGACACATTCAAATATTTTCCACCACAAAACACATTTGAAGAGCAACTGCAACAGCAACAGAGGTTGCTGCATTTTCTTGAAGTACACACACACCCTGTTGATGCACATACCATTTTTTAGATGAAATAAAGCTGGAGTTGAGAATTTTCAGTCTTTTTCAGTATTCCATTAATTTGAACAAATTCCAGAAAGAGTTTAAATTTGAATCAATTGAACTTAAAAGAAGAGATTCATTACAAAAACACCCAAGATGTTGCAGCCGATATCAGCCAATATCAAAAATCCTAGAGGTAGCAGATATTGTACACTGCAATCACAGACAACTTACAACACAAATGGAATCACCACAAAAATGAAAATGTGCGTATGCTTTCGGCGTGTCTGCGTGTCCACGGACCGCCTCTCGGCTGTCGCAGGTGATGCTGTTAAAGGCTACCGGGTGACTATTTGGCAGATGAGTTCAATGCTGTAAAGGACATGACAACAGCTGTTGGTTTGGATAGAACAATGGCACAGAAGGGCCTAGCATTTAGATATAATAAGATAGAAATCTCTCCAGTAGGTCCAGAAAGAGCATGATCAGCTGGAAGGTGCCAAAGAGCAGCTATCGGTTGTACTGTGTGTCTTTCTTCCTTAATAATAAAAGCTGTGGCTGCAGGAGCTAAACTAAAAGCTACAGGGTGATAAATTACAAGGACGCTTTTGTGAAGGTGGCTAACAAGTTCTGCGGCTCATCAGTAGAGCCCTTTCATTCCAGTTAGAATTTCTCATCGGGGATGACTGTGTTAAAGGGATGGTCCCAAAACGTGGTGGTGATTCCAAAACCTAAGATGAAAAGAGGGTAAGAGTGGGTTGAAAAATCATCACATTATCATTAAAATCAAAACATTTGAAAGATCTACCTGTTTAAAATCTACATTACCTACTACCAGTTTACAGCACAATCTAAATACAATACGATCTACCAGGAAGTACAACACTGAGAGCTAGAGAAAGAACCCTAAAAACACTAAACGAAAAGAGGTTTCTGATAGGACACCTCCTAAAAGACGCTACTCTGGTTTACACACGATTATAAAAAATGAAACCCACTTTTGAATATTACCCTTTTCACAGTTGTCACTGGAACAAACAAAAATAAACACATTTGGTGCTATTTGTGCTAAAATTTATGGCTCACCTGATCTCTGGTGCTCAAAGTGGTGTTTGACATGGTAGGCCTTCAGGCTGTACATATATGAGCCTCTTTTAGGGGAACCGTAGTGAAGGTAGTAGTGGATCATATCGTAGATCACGTAGCCGCACAGTCCTCCAACAAAAACGCAGATGCCGACGATGTCCGGCAGGATGTTGCTCAGGATAAGGTAGAAAGAGCCCACTACTAAAGAGGCCAGGCCAGGCGGGAAGACCAACCGTGAACCGTCGAAGGGAGACTATGGGAACACAAGAAGACGTCACACACCAGCGACCAGCGTGCACGTCTGCTGAGAGCACCTCAACGTTGATCGTGCAGTCAATATCACACTTAGGTGTTAACGTAAAGCCTTTACGATGAGACCCACCATGTCATTTATTACTCTCCTAAAAAAATAGGAAGACTTTACAGTAATTCATCGGTACCTTGTGGTGCTGTCCATGCAGGAGAAAGTGAAGTGTGATGAGATAGTAGTTATGGGCCGGTGGTTTCATGTGAAAGACAAAGCGATGGATGCAGTACTCGATGAAGGACCACATGAACCAGCCCAGCAAAAACAGCGGCAGGAAAAGGTACTTATGGACTGGGATGGAGACATCTGGGAACACGCACGCACATGCACACACACACACACACACACACACACACACACACACACACCTTTTTTTAAATGCTATATTTATTATCTGAAAATGAAAATGTTGTGGTCATGCAAATAAAAAGGATGGTGTAAAGGACAAGCTTAAACAAATACCAAAGCAAATACAAAAGTGTGTCTTTATAGTGGGATCGTTCTGGTGGTGTTACCTGAAGTGAGGACTATCCTGGTTGTGCCCTCTGCCAGAGTGGTGTAGCAGTGCCAACTTAAAAAAAACACGATGGGAAGCCACACCACTGGAACCCAATACCTGCAGCAATGGGGAAAATGTTAGAGTTTATCAAGATTTAACAGCTGCACACAGTCAAGTGTATAATAGTAATAGTGAGTAATGCTGTGAATAAAGTGGGCAGGCGCTGCAGTTGTCCCGCTGCCAGAGGGTCGTGGGTTTAAATCTGTCTGGGGCCGTTTTGGGCAAGGTTCGTGTGTTTTCTGAGCCTCCTTTCAAGTGGTTTGACTGGAGATTCCCTCCTGCAGACTCTAAAGCTTACGTGAATCTCATATTTGCCGAGTTGGCATATTTGCCCAGCTACCCCGTAACTGCTAAAACAGCTTTTAGCACTTGATGCCATGATGCTTTTTTAGGGCTAAGTGGTTTGTC
This sequence comes from Tetraodon nigroviridis, assembly GCA_000180735.1. Classification (NCBI taxonomy): domain Eukaryota; kingdom Metazoa; phylum Chordata; class Actinopteri; order Tetraodontiformes; family Tetraodontidae; genus Tetraodon; species Tetraodon nigroviridis. The sequence goes on along the minus strand of CAAE01014539.1, from coordinate 7,061 downwards.
ATAGAAAAAAGATAATGTATAAATGCAAATCTTCTCCTCACTGGTTTAAATATTATAATAGGGGTCTTGTACATACGCACAAAGTACAAAGAGTTTAGTCCGTTTCAACCGTTTGAAGGCAGTGCAGATTTTTTTTTTAAAAAAAAAGCATATGTGTAAGAAAAGCTTTGAAAAGCAGATTTTTTTTTTACCAGGATGTTTTAGTGCGGGCTTCCAGAAAAGGGTTTCCAAACAGTCTGATGGGCCTGTCAACTGGTTGGTGAACCCAGGCATCATATTTCTCCCCGAGATGACCCACCTGCCAGGCTAAGGGCTTCTGCCAGTCCACCAAGTCCTGTGGAAATGCACAAAATGACAAAAACACAAACACATGAAAATCCACACTCATCATGCACGTGTGCTTAAGATGGAGAATGTAGCTAACAGCCTCCAGCAGGTGTCACTGGAGAATTCCAAACTGCATTTAAGACAGGAAGCGCCTTGTTAGCTGTCTACATGACTTTCTGCACGTTAACTTCACAGCTGTAGTTGGAAGTTTTCTCCCTGGGTCCAAAGACTGGGCTGATTTACAAGCATTCTACAATCTTTTTTTATGACTGTTGCATAAAACCTGATTCTACCCAAGTTCTGATCTGGTCATTTTTGCTTTCTTCAAGGAACTGTTTTAGGTTGGTGGGAAGCTTTATTAGTGAAGACATTCAGCCAACCGTGCATCTCCTTTAATAGATTTAGGACATTTTAGGGAAGTATTGTAGTACAGCATTAACTCGTGATAAAATGAACAATTGACACCCTGCCAAAGTCACTGTTTCACAAGACTTGTTAACATGTTGACACCCCCACCCCCACCCCCACACCCACACACGCACATGACATGACACCTGCATACGGTTTTCATGTCGCTAAAATGGTTCCAGCTCTTTTATTTAAATAAATCTGCAAATAACTCGCCTTTAAAACGACCGCAGTCTGCTGGCCAGCTCTGGCCCGCGGTATTTGGTCATGTCTTCTCATCGGGATGGTGTAAAGAGCCCATTTGGACAGATTACAACTTTTAACTTGACCTTGGCCTCCAGCCGTATACCTAAGCCATACTAGGAAGAGCGCAGCCAAATGTGGCGTCCTGTCTTTGGGATTTTCACACACTTGTCTGGACAAACTCGCTGCTCTGACAAATGTGTGTAACGTGCACCCCCACACCCACACACGCACATGACATGACACCTGCATACGGTTTTTAAGGCCTGTAGCTGCATTTTGACTGATCTGGTCATATTTTGCATCAAATTTGCATCCATTTTTTTAATCCTATACTTTCCCTACAGTTTAACAGTAAGAAAAAAATGAAAGCCATCAATGCTTTCAGGTAATCATTAACAGCAATTCAATGCACATTGTATTTTAGCAAATGCTACTCCTAATGGTGATACCTGAAAGCCAACAGTTGACATATGCTTTGTGTGAAATAGCACACTTATTCACCATGTGTGTTAAGACTGCACACAGTCTTAAAACTCTTGAATGTCACAAGAGTTTAGAACCTGACACCCCCAGCTTCTAGCTTTTCTGAGGGTGTGATATTTAAAAAACAGACACAGGCTCACACGCAGAGCAAAAGATTGGTAGCATGCATTGCACATAATGGAAAGAATCTCAAACCACAAATGACTACAAGTGCAGTCCAATCTTGCTTTACCAATTTGGTAGGCATGGGAGGCATCCAGATTCCATCAGTCTCCGAGACACCGGTTGAAAAGCCCCGGTAAAACTTTTGACGGCTCCTTAAAGGATGCCGCTTCCATCAGGGAAACCCACGATCAGCTGGGGCACTGGCTGGCGTTGGTCGATAAGTCAGGCCTTCCGGGGAAATTCAAGGTATGGGTATACCAGCATGGTATCCTACCTAGGATACTGTGGCCACTGCTGGTGTTTGAATTTCCGATTTCCACCGTGGAAGGGCTTGAGAGGAGGGTCAGCAGCTGCCTCAGGCGTTGGCTGGGACTACCAAGGAGTCTAAGCAGCAATGCCGTCTATGGCAACAACAACAAGCTGACACTCCCCTTCAGCAGCCTGACAGAGGAATTCATGGTGACCAGAGCGAGGGAAGTTCTCCAGTACAGGAAGTCCAAGGATCCCAAGGTAGCTCTTGCCGGCATTGAGGTGCGAACTGGCAGAAGGTGGAGGGCTCAGGAGGCAGTGGAACCAGGCAGAATCACGGCTGCTCCACAAAGAGTTTGTGGGAGCCGTGGCAACTGGCTGTGCAGGCCTGGGAACAACACCGACCACCCACCTCAGTAGGCTCAAGGGCAAGGAAAGGCGGGACCAGGTCCAACTACAAGTGAGGGCTGGTATCAAGGAACAGAGGGCTAGTCAGTGGGTGGGGCTGAGGCAGCAAGGCGCTTGGACTAGGTGGGAAGAGGCCATGATCAGAAAGATCTCATGGCCTGAGCTGTGGAGGGCCGAGCCCCTGCGCATTCTCTTCCTCATCCAGTCCGTTTATGACGTCTTGCCCAGCCCATCAAACTTCTTCCTGTGGGGCAAGGTGGAATCCCCATCATGTCCATTGTGTCAGGGAAGGGGCACCCTGGAGCACATCCTCAGACCCCCGATGACCCCAGGTACTATCACTGACGATGTGTCCAAGATCTGCATCAATATTGTATATACTGTGTTTAGTAATCTGCCAGTGTGCGTGCACCGTAACACACTGTTAACAGAACAGCCTAAAAGACTGAAACCGAGAAGAGAGAATTACCAACCAAAGTCATTATAGCACTTCAGTCAGAGGAAAACAAACACATTATGTTAATGAATAGTTAATAATAGTTCATTATGTTAATAAACTACTTATTCTGGCCCCGAGAGCCTCACAATAATTTTTCCCAAAGGTAAATTAGGAAGGTTGTCATCTTAAACTGCTAGGGACCCCCCTTCATCTAGCATGCCTACATGTTCTGTCAAAAAGGTGGGGCCAAACATTATTTGGAGCTTAGCCATTCATCTCTAGTTGGACTAATTCACAGGCTCTACAAAATATTATCTCAGGTAAGAGTTCATCAAACGTGGTTTTTAAAATACATCCGATCCTCATTTTTGGGGGGTTAGTTTCCCACACCACCTGGCCGGCCTGTTCATCACGATCTAAAACCCAATGCGTCCCCCCTTCAGGCAAATTAACTGCCCACCCCTGCTGTAGACATTTCTAAGGGGCTGTATAAAAATGGGGTTGAAGCTAATCATTACGATCAAAAGCTCGCTTTTTTCACAGACAGTCATTATGGTTGATGCCATACGTGCAAAAAGTATACACACACACCTTTGGCATCTTTTAGATTCATGAGAGAAAAAGCAAAAAAATAAAAAGGGTAACTTTAGGAATTCTAAATATTTAGGCAATATCAGCGTAGCATTTAAAGGAAGAGCAGCCTGCAAAAGAATATAAACCTCATGAGATCTAAGCGCTCAGATACCTTTAAACAAGATATCAGACTGGTCAGCTGATCTGTCACGGAAAAGGAAAAAACTTAGGGTTAACATTTATATTGCACATTTTCTGTCAAAAACAAGTGAATACAGCATAAATACACAAATACAAGACTTAATAACGCAATGTAGGGTACAGTCATTAACAAACACAAACAAAAACATGAGAATGCTAATTGACCTACGAGAAAAAAAAAAAGAGAAAGTGTAGTTTCAACTACTTAAGGATGGTTTTAAAGGTACCAAGGGTTGGGCCATTTCTAAAATTGTGTGGAGGGGGGAATTCCATCTTTGGGGAATTCGGAAATTTACATTAAGCTTGGGGTTTTTGAGAATTTTCCAACAAGAAAGAAAGAGTTATTGATCTTAAATCAACAGTGGAAAGAGAGATGCATAAGCACATATCATCTGCATGATTATGGTAGTGTTTTTTGGTTGTTTTTTTTTTTAAAGAAACCAAGAGGAAGTAGATAAGACCAAGGATTGATCCTTGTGAAATGCCACAGGTCAGATGAGAGCTTCTCATTGGATACAAACATCTAAACGTCTCAAAATCTACAATTTTATTTAAAATACAAAAGAAATGTGTCATCTGCAATAAATTCTGAAACTTCTATGTTGCAATGCTAATTTATAGAAAACTAATTTTTAAAATGTTTTCAATACTAAAACCAGTGTGCACAATTTGGGTGAATGAGGGTGAGTGGCCTAGCGTCCACTAACATTCTACTGTGTTTTGCCCCACACACAAACACATTTAGACACACACACACACACACACACACACACACACACACACACACACACACACACAAAAACACACACGAAAACAAACCTTGCTCAGGTCCACAGAGCTGCAGTGCCTGACCAAGCTGTTCTCCTCCTCTTCTTTTACATCTGCTTTATTATCTGTCAACCACTCTGTCTCTTGCTCTTCTTGTATGGATTTATTCGTTTTTGGGAGACACTGAAAAAAAAGAGAGTATTTAGGCACATTGTATCACACACGTACAATGCAGGCCTTCCACTCTTTCCATTATCAAAAAAGTTCACACGGTTTCACCAGACCTGGTGACACATCCATGTGACCTGGCAGACAAAGGGGAAACACCCAACCTGAAGTTAAGTGAATGACCTTGTCGGCGCTCTAGTGAACGTCCAAATAATTAGCATGCAGGAGTCACTCTGCAAGCCTTAGCTCCTGGCATCACAGCATGCGCAGAGCTGCAGAGAGGCGTCAGTGGCTGTGATCCAGCGGACAAGCCGTGACGAGCGTTCTGGGCACAGACTGGAACTGATCACTCCCGGTCGGGTCGCCTGGGTGAGGGGGTCTGATGTTGAAAGACCCAAAACCCCCGATGACCCCAGGTACTATCACTGACGATGTGTCCAAGATCTGCATCAATATTGTATATACTGTGTTTAGTAATCTGCCAGTGTGCGTGCACCGTAACACACTGTTAACAGAACAGCCTAAAAGACTGAAACCGAGAAGAGAGAATTACCAACCAAAGTCATTATAGCACTTCAGTCAGAGGAAAACAAACACATTATGTTAATGAATAGTTAATAATAGTTCATTATGTTAATAAACTACTTATTCTGGCCCCGAGAGCCTCACAATAATTTTTCCCAAAGGTAAATTAGGAAGGTTGTCATCTTAAACTGCTAGGGACCCCCCTTCATCTAGCATGCCAACATGTTCTGTCAAAAAGGTGGGGCCAAACATTATTTGGAGCTTAGCCATTCATCTCTAGTTGGACTAATTCACAGGCTCTACAAAATATTATCTCAGGTAAGAGTTCATCAAACGTGGTTTTTAAAATACATCCGATCCTCATTTTTGGGGGGTTAGTTTCCCACACCACCTGGCCGGCCTGTTCATCACGATCTAAAACCCAATGCGTCCCCCCTTCAGGCAAATTAACTGCCCACCCCTGCTGTAGACATTTCTAAGGGGCTGTATAAAAATGGGGTTGAAGCTAATCATTACGATCAAAAGCTCGCTTTTTTCACAGACAGTCATTATGGTTGATGCCATACGTGCAAAAAGTATACACACACACCTTTGGCATCTTTTAGATTCATGAGAGAAAAAGCAAAAAAATAAAAAGGGTAACTTTAGGAATTCTAAATATTTAGGCAATATCAGCGTAGCATTTAAAGGAAGAGCAGCCTGCAAAAGAATATAAACCTCATGAGATCTAAGCGCTCAGATACCTTTAAACAAGATATCAGACTGGTCAGCTGATCTGTCACGGAAAAGGAAAAAACTTAGGGTTAACATTTATATTGCACATTTTCTGTCAAAAACAAGTGAATACAGCATAAATACACAAATACAAGACTTAATAACACAATGTAGGGTACAGTCATTAACAAACACAAACAAAAACATGAGAATGCTAATTGACCTACGAGAAAAAAAAAAAGAGAAAGTGTAGTTTCAACTACTTAAGGGTGGTTTTAAAGGTACCAAGGGTTGGGCCATTTCTAAAATTGTGTGGAGGGGGGAATTCCATCTTTGGGGGACATTACAGCTAAATGGCTATTCACCGGACTGTGTTCTAATCCAGGGGTTGACAAGGAGATAGATGGGTGCTTTATAGAAAGTGAAGAGATTTTTAAAATCAGTTCTTGCAGGAATAGGGAGCCAGTTCAGGGTGTTAACGAATGAGATAATAGGAGTACGTTTTTGGTCCTGGTCAGGATGCATTCAGCAATGTTCAGGTCAAGTGAGCTTTATTGTCATTTTCGAACATATATAGCTGGTGCAATACATAAACGAAACAACGTTTCTCCAGGACTTGGTGCTGGGTAACACAACACAAAAGGGCACAAAACGACAACAGGGCTATGCAAAGACAACATGGGTCGCGTACGACAGTGCAACACGACATGTAACAACATGCAACAGGACGGGTACATGTTCTGGATGACTTACAGGCTTTTGATTGATTTTTTTTTTTTAGAAATATCTGAACAAACTACTGCCGTAGTGTAGGCGACCTTTGACAAATGGACCAATGTCTCAAAGCCGGAAATTTACATTAAGCTTGGGGTTTTTGAGAATTTTCCAACAAGAAAGAAAGAGTTATTGATCTTAAATCAACAGTGGAAAGAGAGATGCATAAGCACATATCATCTGCGTGATTATGGTAGTGTTTTTTTTTGTTTTTTTTTTTTTAAAGAAACCAAGAGGAAGTAGGTAAGACCAAGGATTGATCCTTGTGAAATGCCACAGGTCAGATGAGAGCTTCTCATTGGATACAAACATCTAAACGTCTCAAAATCTACAATTTTATTTAAAATACAAAAGAAATGTGTCATCTGCAATAAATTCTGAAACTTCTATGTTGCAATGCTAATTTATAGAAAACTAATTTTTAAAATGTTTTCAATACTAAAACCAGTGTGCGCAATTTGGGTGAATGAGGGTGAGTGGCCTAGCGTCCACTAACATTCTACTGTCTTCTGCCCCACACACAAACACATTTAGACACACACACACACACACACGAAAACAAACCTTGCTCAGGTCCACAGAGCTGCAGTGTCTGACCAAGCTGTTCTCCTCT
>CAAE01014537.1:2021150-2063196 GCA_000180735.1 Tetraodon nigroviridis | reverse complement strand
TTTGCCTCTAGTTCCAAACAGCTCAGCTCATATGAGCCCATGGACACTGGCAAGTCCACTGGAGAAAACCACCCACAAGAGGTATACATCTACATCAAATTTTATTTTGAATTTTATTTTTTTCTGCTGTTATTACCTACGACATTTAGAGAAACTCTAACGCTTGATCAAAACATTTGTTGCAGTGTTCCAGGGAAAAAGAAGACGCCTGAAGGACACGTCCTACCAGGAAACCCACTGGGGAAGGAGAAAGGGTCTGTAGCTGAGGGAGCAGGGTCGCTCCTCCCGGCTTCCCCACCTGATCAGGAAAACGGCAGTGACCTTGACTTGGAGAGCAAACCAAAGAAGGGCATCATCTTTGAAATCTGCAGCGAGGAAGGTTTTCATATCCGCTGCGAGAGCATCGAAGGTGAGAAAAGTTTGCTTTAAGCTGTATTTATCTTCTTCTACTTCTCTTTTTAGAGTTTTTAAAGACAGTCATCAGCAGGGGGTTTAAATATTGCCAAGGAGAACTTAGTCTCTCTCCTATTCTGATGAGGTGTTCCTGATGTTGGTGTGCAAGGGAGTAAGAACTCCAGGGTGTGTTGAAACTGATCAGTCTGTCATTACCGTCATCCTGCAGAGGCCTGGAAATTGCTGACTGATAAGGTGCAGGAAGCTCGCTCAAATGCGAGACTCAAGGAGCTCTCCTTTGAAGGTGATTTGTCATTTTAAATACGTCCCAAAACAAACGAAAAAAAAGCAATTTTTTTGGGCATAAGATTAGAATATTATCTACTCGTAGGTGTAAATGGGTTGAGAATGCTGGGAATTGTCCACGAGGCAGTGATCTTCCTGCTCGAGCAGCTCTACGGCTCCAGACACTGTCACAATTACCGCTTCCGCTTTCACAAACCGGACGATCCCGACGAACCTTCCATCAACCCCCACGGATCAGCCCGAGCAGAGATTAACCACAGGTTTGGAAAATTAAAAAAACAACACACAAATACACAGCCGCGAAACCCGTAGAGTGGACACTGCAACCATCCCCAACAGTCACACGCTGGCTTGTGTTTCTGATTTCAGAAGGTGTGTATTTGACATGTTCAGTTTCTTGGCTTCCAAACATCGCCAGCCTCCAGAGTACAGGCCTCATGAAGAGGACGGGGATGAAGGGCAGCTCAGGACTGCCAGGTAAGAGTACACTGAAAGGTCTCGTTGTCATTTCTGTAACTGATTTCCTCCTCAGCCACAGTACCCTTGTTGCTGTTGTTGCAGGCGCGTCTCCATGGAAGTGCCACTGACTGTGCGATTTAAGCAGCTGAAAGTCACCTCGAAAGAGTCTGTTGGAGTCTACAGGTGAGCACAGTGGGGAGTTCACTTTAGTTTCACTTTAAAATTCTATTTTAAAAACGCCAGAAAAGGGAATTTGTTGACTGTGCATGCCATATTTGCATGTTTAGCATCAGAACTCCACACCTTTTAAAGTTATTCTATTTGGATTGACTGAAAAAATGCGTCCTGCAGATCTCCAATCCATGGCCGAGGTCTGTTCTGTAAGAAAACCATCGAGGCTGGCGAAATGGTCATCGAATATTCGGGAAATGTCATCCGATCCGTGCTCACCGACAAGCGGGAGAAATATTATGATGGAAAGGTGAGGACCATTAACCTGCCCTGTAGATTCCAAGCGTCTCCTCAGAGGTGTGCCAGTCCAGCGACTCCTGTCTTATTGGTTTTTTTTTCCACCCCCAAAGGGAATCGGCTGCTACATGTTTCGCATTGACGACTACGAGGTGGTCGACGCAACGGTACACGGCAACGCCGCACGTTTCATCAACCATTCCTGCGAGCCCAACTGCTATTCCCGCGTCATCACCGTGGACGGCAAGAAACACATCGTGATCTTCGCATCTCGACGCATCTACCAAGGCGAGGAGCTCACCTACGACTACAAGTTCCCCATCGAGGAGGCCAGCAGCAAGCTGCCCTGCAACTGCAATTCAAAGAAGTGCCGCAAGTTCCTCAACTAATATCAGGACAGTCAAAAAGAGGAGAGCTGTAGTACCGCAGTGTTCCGAGGACGTCCCCGCCGACGGTTTGTCCTCGCGCTGGCTGTCTTTTTTACTTTCTGGGTCACACTATATCAGAGCTGCCAACAGGACGCGACTCCGACTGTGCCTGGCAGAGGGCTCCTGTACATGCAGAACAGACCATTTTGGAGGAAGGGCCATTTGTAGGATTTCCAACATACAGAATTGTGCCTCCTTTTGATTCATTTTGCAACGGGAAGTTTCACCTTCACAGGTGACTCGTGAAACGGTTGAGCCTTTACGAAATTGCATTATCAATTTAGATTTACCAGATAAATCCATGGTTCTCACATTGGCCCGTCCTCCTGAAATTAAGAAAATACACACAAAAGCTCAGATGTGAACAGAGGGAAAAAAACAAATCAAAGACCATGGCTCCATTTTACACCAAAGTGCAATTTGTTGAAAGGACACTGAAAAACAACCCTTTTTTAAAAATTTTGTTTTGAAATTCGCATTGTCAGTTATTATCGGTCTCCCTGTCTGAATGTGCCCTGATGCCTTCCGAGTCATTGAGATTACGCGGAGCGTATCCCCCGATCGGGCGGCGTTGCATTGCTCTTCTTTTTCGCTCTTCTTTTTTCTTTTCCCCTTTCACAGTGCCGCAGCTGCACAGATGGAAACACCAGGGGGCGCAGTGACCACTGAGAGCGAGCGAGGCAACGGGGAGTTGACGTGTCGATTTGTTTAAACAAAAAAGGGTATTTTTGTACCTTCCTGACATCTGTGGTTGATATGTAAATGGACTTTTAGTCTGACTTATTGGTGGGATTTCGCCTCTGGCCTGAGAGAGCGAGGCAGCTAGAGATTCTGGTGGACTGACAGCTGAGGGACCGGAGAACCCTACTGATGTGCTTTAGTAGACATATTTATAAATCTGTTTTTAAAGATGCAGCTGGAACTTTGAAACATGCAGAAAAACGGCAAGTTTAGGCACGCCGTTCCTATATATCAAACTCTTGGCCATCATATAAGCTCTGATGTTTTTGTAATCACGTTCCAAATTGCTGCCTCAAAGAGAACCAAACATCTTGTCTTCGATTTGAAATTTTCCTCTTGGCCGTTGCGGTCGCCAATACAATGATTTACTTTTATTTTTTATTATTATTATTTGTATTTCGTCTTTTAAATTCTTGTCTGGTATTTTTCTTTTCATTACGGGCAGGGGAATATCATGCTTGCTTTTCAAAAAAAAAATGTAAATAATGTATATTTTTCTACAAAAAAGACTTAAAAAGCACTCATAGTGAATAGCACTTAATGATGGTATTTATATTTTTTTAAAAAAACGTATTTATTTTACTGCCATTTTTGTAGGTAATAGAAGTTTACAAACACTAATGCTTGGTCTGTTTTGTATTCTGCTGCCTTTTCAAAGTTTTTTTTTTCTTTTTTAGTTCTTCTTGTGGTTTTTTTTTTTTCTCTTTTAATTTGTTTTTTTTTTCTCTTTAATTTGTAGTCTGAATGTTTTCTTTGATTCCAAAGACTGACACTGGTCTGTGGCTCAGTCCCCTTCTTTGGTTCAGTCCACCAGGAGCTCTTTTATCCATCCCAGGCCGTCTGGTCAGAGCTGACAGCTTTTTAATGGTTCCCAGTTCACGCTGGCTGCGCGGCGGTCGCGCAAAACTGATTCTTATGCACTTGAGAGAGTTAAGATTGTCGATCCACAGCAGATATCTCTTATCTCCAGCCTTATTGTCCACATGCCGCATCGCACCGAGTCCCAGTCCCAGTCCCAGTCCGCTCCCAGCTCCACCGTCAGGTTCCCGTTTGCTCTTTTTCTTTTTGTCAGTCATCAGCTTTGATGGCCAGTTGAAACCTGAAAAGAGATCTGTCGTTTCCAACCGTTGTGTCCCTCTGCAAACTCGGTCTACAGAAAGAGGTGCCTTTATTTTAAAGATCCCAACGATGTCCCTCCCACTATTAGGAAACGAATTCTCCATCGGCCTCATGTTTACCTCGGTCCTAAACGAGCCTGGCCCCCGTCTCTTAAGGCCTTCGTGTCCTGGACTGAATATTTAGTTAGACTGCTCTTATTTTTTCCTTTTAAGTGGTTTATCGTTGGCCGCCATGCATGCCGCTCGTGTAATCACCCATGCCACTGCTTATCGTTGTTGCTAGCTTAAAAGAAAAGGTGATTTGCACTTTAGCCGTGGCACTGACGAGACGCGGGAGCGCTCTGCTCCTTCCCCAGACAGACGGTGCAGCTCCAGCGCTGAAGCACAGATCGTCACCGAGGATACATTCGGCAGTTGTAATACCGTTTGACCGGCCTTGATGACTCCAGGAAGTGCCGTTGGAGGCTTTAGCAAAGTGCACTTGACTTTTTATTTATTATTATTCTTGTTGTTTTTCTGAAACAAAGCGAAGGCAGGGACCACACCAGCAGCTGTGTCCTTCCCCGAAGGTGCAGCGAGAACAAGCAAAACGGTTGCGCGTTTCCACATCGGGTCCGAGATCAGGCCTTGGGCGTCCCGCGCAACCCTTACGCCAGCCCAACCTTGTGGTTGTACAGCTGCACCTTCTCAGGGCCCGCTGGGTTCTGCTGCTAAGGTCAACAATGAATGTATTCTCATCATCAAACCTAGAATCCACGATGCTTTCTTGATTTATTTCTTTCAATATCACGAACAAGCTCGGTAGACAAAGATCAATTGGTTTAACCTCCCCCCCAAAAAAAAAAACCAAACATGGCGGCAGCAGCAGTTTCAGCACCAGGAATAATATCGCGTGCCAACGGCAGCGGCATTTCTCTCCGTAGGACTGGTTCGTACTGGGTTAGCGCAACACTTCACACTAGCGCCAGTGGCCACCCGTGCCCTGGCGCCAAGGGCTCCGTCTACGACTCACTTTCCAACAACCATTTCAGGGTCAGACGCTTCAGTGAACGGCAACGCGACGCTTTCACTGGTAAACAGCAGACAAACAATAAAGGAAATAGTCTCTCTGTTTCTTTGGACTTCATTTTACCGCAGCGCCACACCAGTGGCCCTTCTGTCATTACCTGTAATTATACTATAAATACATAACAATACAAAAACATGCATAGGAATTTCTTGTACTTTAGTATCTATACAATATATGGAATGGGCAGACAAACTTAGTTACAGTAGCAAACAGCAGATTTATAAAGGTTAATAGCAATGTCTCAATGTACTCTATAATGGTTTTGTGTTACAGTACTCAGATGAAACTAACGTGCATCATTCTTTTGTGTATTGATAATATCCAGTACCAGTTTTGCTGTGCCTGCGCGCGCTCCTTTGTCAACAAGGAGCCTCGCAGTTTCTTCTGTTTTGTTTTTTTTTTTTCCTCTCTTCTTTCCGGACAGGTATGGTTTTTTTCTGTGATGAGAAAAGTGTAACTGTAATAACGTGGTTGTAAACTTCTTGAGGTCGGCCATTTTTTCTTTTTTTTTTTTTTCTCTTTGGTTTCATTTTCCCTGGATTATTGTAGTGAATGTTTTACTTTTTTTTTAATATAAAGTATATATTTTCATTTGTACGTTTTTTTAACAGGGACTTTAGATCAGGCGGCTGACTTGACGTGGTATCTATGAAAAGATTTCGGTTTGTGGAAACTGACAAGGATTTTTCTTTTCTTTGTTTATTGTTTCTCCTTCAAAATGGTCATTTTGGAACCCTCTCATGTCTCCCTGACCACTCTTCTCTCTTTCAAGCCTTGGTTGTAGTTATCCTGTACGGCTTTTCTAGAAGTCACAATGCTGATGTGGAGGACATGTAATTTATTCTTTTCATGCAAACATCCACCCTGAATTGTTCCTGGACGAGTACATTGACATGTATTTGTGCGTTTCTGTTCGTTTTTTGTGTATAGAAGTTTTCAGCCTATGATGGGATGTGGTGTCACAGAGGGAGAAGATGGCAGGACTTGGAGGAAAAAGAGAGAGCTTGGGGATGGTGAAGCGGCTCGTCTTCAATGCCTTGAACATACCTTTGTCTTATCGATATTCTTCCTGATCTCGGTAATAATAACTATGAGTTCTGTCATATTTCCTCCTGTTCTGACAGTGTTCGATCAGTACACACACACACACACACACACACACACAAAATGAAGGAAAACCACCGCAGTGAAAATGAACCACAAACTACTTGGTTGAATGTATAATTAGGAAACAAAGTTGTAAATAAGTGTAAAAAGGAAAAAAAAAGTTTCTAATCATGTTTATTTTCTATGCACTTTTTTATTTAAGTGATAGTTTAAATAATAAACATGTCTCCTTTACTTTTCCTCCGTCTCCTGTCTTGCTTACTGGGACCAGTAAACCCCGGTGGACGCTGCTCTCTGGTTTTTAACTTATTTAGCACATGTTGGACATTTAAGGAACAGTTACCCTGAATAATTAAAAAATCCTGTGTCCATTAGAAAAGTATTTTAATGAAAAGCAGATGTTGTATGGAGACCTCTTCATCCTATCAGCCTGTGCTCACAGCTGCGTGAGGACATATTCCCCTTATTTGTCTCCATCCACCTCATCTAAAAGAGCATCGCCGGCACATTTTCACCTCCTGAATCATCACCGCTGGCTTGAACGTTCCGTGGTGTGAAGCTGCCCAAGGCCTAAATCTTGGCGCCGGCAGCAGGTTCAGGGCGCCGGCAGGAGAAATTAGGGAAACAGATGCAGAAAGTGCTGATTCTGGTGCAGCTAACCCTAACCGTGGCTCCACTGCGCCGCCTCTGCTTCAGTCACAGCTCGGTGCCTCCGCAGGAACCAGCCTGACAGCAGGCCCAACACATTACAACAGTGCTGTTCGCATAAAGACTGGGTAGAACCGTGTGTTAGAACTTTATTCACAGACTGCACCAACTTGCTGCTCTGTGTGTGTAGTGTAATATTTTGGCTGGTTCTCTGTACTTCAAATGGCTGTTTAGGTTGTAACGTTTAGGGACGTTTGGGTCGGGGGCTGGGGAGTGCATGGTGGGGCGGGGAGGTGAGAGCCTGCTCTAACTAAGAGGCATAAACCAATTTAACGACATAAATGTTTGACCATGAACGCAGCTTTTGCAGGTGGTTTTACCGGCCCTGAATGTGCCACCTTCTCTTTCCACATTCTCCTCTCCCCTGTCGAAAAAACAGCTTTTAGGGCTCAGAATCTGCACCATGTTGCTGTCTTGAAAAGGAAACGTGCACAATATTAATGACTCAGAATCTGCGGGTTGTAGCGATGCTGCCAAGGCATCGTGCACGAATATTAATAGTCTGAGAATATCGCTGGGTGGCAAGCGACTCTGCCGGAGAAGCTCTAAAGGTGAAAACCAGAAGATGTTTGGATCGAAGGCGAGAGCTCCTATCAGCTCTCACAGGGTACGAAGCTCCACAACACAGCCTGAAAACCAGCCTTTAAGGCCTCACCATGGAAGGCGAGAGCTCGTTGTCAGCCTCTGCAGAGAGTACGTCGCTCGACAACACAGCCTTTAAATCAGCCTTTGAAGGCCTCACCATGGCTCGATTTTTCTTTTTGCCTGTTTCGGCGGAGACGGTTGTTTTGGCCCCGGATTCGAAGAGGCTGTGAAATAAAACCAGACTGAGCTCAGCTTCCTTGTCAGGAAAGATGTTACGACTTTATTTCTTTATCAACTCAATACGTCTACCGGAGGATTACAGGGAAAAGAGGATTACTGGGAGACACGGAGGGAGGGAGATGCTATCGGAGAGAAGCTGTTGGCCCCATCGCAGAGGCAGATCAGCCACCGGGCGGATGCAGGAGGATACAGAAGGATGTGGAAGTGAGGTTCGCACACAGTTCGTGCTTCTTTTCTGTTTTTCCAAGAGGAATAAAGCTCGTTTTTCAGCTGCAGCTGGTCGCCGTGACCACAGCCCTGTCAGACAGCGTTACGCAATCGCCTGAACATTCCTCTGCTCTTCATCATCCCGCACTTTCACCAAGTCCCCTCTCCTCCTGCCGCTTGCTTCCATTCTTCTCCTCCATTTGCCCTGGATACACATCAAGTATTTTCCTCCAGTATTGTCCCTCTCTCTCTCTCTCTCTCTCTCTCTCCCTCTCTCTCTCTCTCTCTCTCCTCTCCACCCTTGGTTCCTCCTCTCCCACCAACTCCAGTTTCCCCAGTAGGATTCCAGCATTGTTTCCCGTCAGTTCCTTCCCCGTCAGCAGCGACTTTCATGGTCTTGGTGAGAAGTGACAGAAGCTGAAGCTCTCACAGGCGTCCAGTAAGTTCACTCGTCTTTTTCTGTGACTGCATGGATGAAAAAAAAAAAGAGAGGCATGAATCTTCAAGTATTGTTCCAAAAGCTCCCGTTATGCAACAGGATGTTTGCATCTGTCGTCTGTCAGCTGTTCTGCTGTTACTGGACAAGGTCATTCGTCTTCTGCTAAATGATGCTAAAAGGCTGCTGCTGTATGTTTTTATAAATTTTTTAGTTAAAAAAAACCTGCCTATGTATACGTACACACCAGAAGCTGCTGAAAAATAATTCTGCTCTGCCCTTTACAGTGGCAATAAAAACCCTGGACCCCTCTGCTGTATTATGTACATCAGCATATAGATATGTCATGTTTGCTGTGTTTGTCCTCCTCTACCCAGCCAGCCTTCAGCAGCTCGGTTCCTCCTCGTAAGTCTGGTCCTGCTCAAGGTTTCTTCCTGTTAAAAGGGAGTTTTCCCTTGCCTGTGTGTTTACCTGTGGGTTCTGGCTCTGGGTTTCTGCCTCTGTAAAGACAATTTTTATTGTAAAAGGCGCTATATAAATGAACTGAATTGAACTGAATTGAGTTAAAATAAATTTTAAGCTCCCGTCCAGATGTTTCCAGGGCAGCTCAGCTCTTCCGAAAGCTCCAGTCTTTGCTGCTCCTCCACTCTTCTATCCATCTTTCAGGAAATTCCCGGAGGCGCTTGATTGTTGGGAATCGTTATCTGAGAACCGAGCCGCCGGTGTTTTGACAGCCGTGGCTGCGTTTTTGTCGTCCATTCGTCTCACAGCCGTTCGTTTCTTCAGCTTTGTTTGCAGCTCGGCTCAAAATTCCCCCTAACTCAAAACTGCGACCAGACTTAGCCCGACGAGGCTAACATGACCCTCTTAGGAGCATCTGAGGAGCTACGGAAAACGTGAAGATGGCGTAACTTGCGGCTGAAACACTGATCCCAGCAGGTCGGGACCACGGTTGAGCTCCAACGCAGCCCTGGTGCGTGTTTCTGACCACGCGGAGGCCAGCGAGCTGCGACGGCAGCCAGCTGTTCACACTCACTGTTGGCTGCTCCCTTCACGCTGCCAGGAATGCTGACACGGGATTTTTCCTCCCCCGCCCCAACCCCCTTCCCTCCATCTTTCCTCCTTCTCTTCATCACCGCAAATTCTTCCTTTGAGGATAACCGTAAAGCTGAGTCACGGGTAAATGGGCAGACAGGAAGGAGTCGTCGCCGTTCCCGTTCGGGGTCTCGAGACGCCAGTCTGGCCCCGGGACAGACGACCAAACCAGGCGACAGGCAGAATCACCGCTTCTGGGCCGCGGCCTTGCTGACGCAGGCCCAAAAGCGGTGATTTTGGCTCCAAACGAGGCCAGACGAGACGCTGAGGACCGAGACGGTCGACCAAAGAGGGACTTTAGAGCTTTCCTGGACTGTTTTGTCCGACACTCAGCATCACGCTTTTATTAAACACACCTGCCGCACAGACAAATCCATTTTCCAGCAGCACAAGCGCGCTTCGAATCAGAGACATGATTCATCAGCAGTTCCGGAAGCTGCGTCCAAAACATCCCAGAGTCAAGAGGCAGATTCTCCAGCTTCAGATCTTCTTTCAGCTTCAAGACGACGACTGATCTAGCAGACGAGATCATTTACACAGTTCTAAAAATACACTCCTCTAACCTCACCTCCTGATCGCTGCTGCTTGAAGCGAAAACGGGAAGGTTGCTTTAGGAAAAAAAAATATATATATACATGTATATATATATATATATATATATAATTTGAAAAGAATGGTAACTAATCAAGCAGCTGGGGTGGGTACTAGAACAGTCATGGTCTGACGTCGCTCAGTTACGTAACTGAATCAGAAATTGTTTTTAACAGATTTTGAAGTGCTGGGCTGATTTTTAGGGGAGGAAAATCCCTCGTTCACAGAGGTGTGGCCGCGCTGGCGACGCCTCGGTTCCGCGTTTGAAAGACTTTCTTCCCTCTGCACCTGCAGATCCCACTTTTGTTACCTAAAGAAGGTTCCCGGGTGGTTCTCGCCTCTGGACGAATAAAAGAAAAATGGATTTAAAAGGGCAAATCTGTTCTGAATTATTCCAACTTCCTCCTTTTCTTGGCAGCAACAATCTCATAAAGAGCTCACTGTAACAGGAGTTTCTCTTTCGGAGGGATTTGGGGAAAAAGAATTTCAACTTTCATAATAAACGTTGCGTAATAATTGAACCCAGCGTCATTTAGTGGTGGATGACCTTTGACCTGAGCCCCAGCAGGAACTTTGCCGGGCCGTAACCGGGCTTCCTGCCTGTCCTGAGGCGCTGAGCTGAACCCTGTGGACTCAAACAGCCGTCTCGGAGTGTTTCCACACACTCCCACTGCGTTGCAGCCTTTGGAAAGGATGATGTAACGATGGCACTGGTGTTACTGGTCCGGTTTTTGTTTATGCCTGGAAACCGCACGTGCTGATTCCGCTTTGTTCTCTCCGCGCAGCCATGAGCTCACCCCGGCTGCTCCCGCTCCTGCATTCCCTCCTCGTCCTCCAAGTCCATCTTTCCAGCCAGCTCGAAGACAACAAGATCCCTCCCAGTCTGTGCGCCGGTCAGCCCGGCACCCCCGGTTCTCCCGGCCTTCACGGCAGTCCTGGTCAGCCTGGGAGGGACGGCAGGGACGGGAGAGACGCTCCCATGGGGGAGAAGGGAGAGAAGGGGGACAGGGGAGACTCAGGTGAAGTCAGCGTTCATCTCTGTGTGTGTGTGTGTGTGTGTGTGTGTGTGATATCGGAGGCTCGCTCACCTGTGGGCGTTTCGTTCCAGGCGAGACGGGACTGAGGGGCCTGACGGGGGACAGGGGCGACCCGGGGCAGAAAGGGGAGCGCGGTCAGCCGGGAGAGTGCGCCGTGGCCCCCAAGTCTGCGTTCAGCGCCAAGATCTCGGAGGGCCGCACCCTGCCCCTGAGCGTGAGCAACGCCGTCCAGTTCGACAAGGTCCTGCTGAACGAGCAGGACGACTACAGCCCCGAGACGGGCCGCTTCACCTGCAAAGTCCCCGGGGTCTACTTCTTCACCGTGCACGCCACCGTCTACCGCTCCAGCCTGCAGTTCGACCTGATGAAAAACGGCCACGCGGCCGCCTCCTACTTCCAGTTCTACGGCAACTGGCCCAAGCCGGCGTCTCTGTCCGGCAGCTCGCTGCTGCACCTGGTCCCCGGCGACCAGGTGTGGGTCCAGATGTCTCTGTCCGAGTACAACGGATTTTACTCCAGCTCCAAGACGGACAGCACCTTCACCGGGTTCCTGGTGTACTCGGACTGGAAAAACTCGGCTGTGTTTGCGTGACGGGAACGGCCAAAAGCCGCTCGTCTTCTGGAACCAAAAGAAGTGGAGTTGACGTCTGTGTTTAGCTCTAAAAAACTAAGGAGTGTGAAGGCTGATGTTTACCGCCTGTGCAGATGTGACAGCAGATGTTAGGACAACCAGGCCGCAAATGCAAACTGCCACCAAGCTGTCTGTGCACTTTAGCCTTGAATAAAAACCTGCTTGAATGATCTGAGGTGGGTGTAATTGTGGCCGTCTGCTCGCAGCTCTTTGATTGCCTGCTTGCTTTTGCTGTTTCCAGCTGTTCTAGCGGCGCTTCAGCAGGCTTTTCCTGGTTCGGATGAGATTGCTGCGCCAGTTATATCACATATTGGGGTTTTTTTTTTGTCGTCGCTGCCGTTGAGATTCCTGACTGCATCTTAAACAGCCCGAGCAGTCTGCTGTCATGTGATCTTCTTGTTTTTTTTTTTATCTTCACGTTGTAATTGTAGCTGGGGTTCGGTGATCCAGCCACCGCCTGGGACACATTCCCTATCCTGAGGTGAATCTTTCCGTCACATTCCGCGCGCTTAAGAAGGCGATATGAATATAAAGGAATCTGTTTAATCTTGAATAAATTTAGGCCTGTGGGGAACAATTGCAAAACTCCCAGATGGAACACTTGGGTTTTTTTTTTTTTTTACTCAACTTTTGTTGAAAAAACAAAACAAAACAAAAAAAAAAAACGCAATTAACGAGGCACATTCAGCTTGTCTCTGCTTTCACACAGAACATCTGTGAATACAGTTTGACAGAATGACAGAATCTGCTTGTTGCATAAAAGATACATTGATGAAAAATAAAATGAGTTTTTATTAAAAAGAGTTTTTCATAAAAGGAAAGGATTTATTGGAACACACATCTTCCGTTTTACAGATCTGAGCTGCTCCTGTTGTTTCTGCAGGAGGCTGACTCAATCACCCAAGAAGAGCCTAAAACCAACAAACCCGACCCAGAAGCTGTGTGTTTTCACACAGTTACGCGCTGAAAATCCACACGTCAATAAAGTTCCGTTCCGCTGCCAAGGAGGCTGTCGTTCAGACGTTCCTCACATCAGGAATCAGTTCCCAAAATCCAAACCTCTGTGAGTGCCAGCCGGTGACAGCTGATGTCAGGAAGTGTGTGTGGTCTGCTGGAGGACGCAGTTTCATGTCTGGATGCTCCCTCAGAAATAATAACACAGGAAAGAACGTCTACTCCATGGGCTTTTTTTTTTTTGTTTTATTTGTTGTTATCACTCCTAGAGGCAAATGCATGCTGGACAAGTAGGACCTGCAGAGCTTTGAGCCGTTTTTAGAGCCTGGAAAAGGATTTAAGCATAAAAAAAAGGAAAGTAGAGACAAAAGGAAATGCCCCAGGGGTCAGGAGGTTAGGACAACATCAAAGCGCCGTTCCTGGAGTGTGGGGACCACGGATGAAACAGTGAAGGTGTGGACACAGCTTGTCAAACTGGGAGGACAGTTGGACTCAGCACTTCCACAGGTCTCAGGTCTGAGTCTGAGTGGCACCGGGGGCAAAAGAAGGGGCTCCAAGAGCCGTGAAGACGGTAGGGAGCGATGTGCACGCGGACGGCAGCCGCCTTGACTGAAGTGGAAGTTGTAGTAGAAGTACTGCTTCGTTTCATTTTCTAAAAATCTACCATCAGTTCGCAAACCCTTTAAAGTTTATGAATAATAATAAATAAAAAAAAATCTTTAAAACTACCAAAAACATTAGAAGAGGTCTTTTCTCTCAATTTCTAGGTTCCACATCCTGCTTGGAGCATCCTGCTGCTTTTTTCAAAAATAATAAATTTTGACTAATATTACATGTAATGGTTATAAAAAAAAGAAAAACTAATTTTATTTTAACTGTTTTCTAAAAATAAGATTCTAGACAATTGAGTGTAGCAGTACCGCGCGTGTCCGGTAGAGGGTACTGTTGCGCCACTGTGGAGCTGCGGGGTCAAGAACTTCTGCACTAAGCCGAGTAGAACCGAGCAGAGAACAGAGAATTTAAATCAAAAATTCGGTAAAATGTAAGCATTTTCTCCTTTAAAATTCGTTTTCACACATTTTCACATAAAAAAAAAAATAACAGAAAAAAAATTCCACTCTGAAATACAGTACCAGGGTGAGAAAAGATGCTGCGTTTATGTACTTGAGAGAAAACCTCCTCACCCAAGTGGAGCCTTGTATTTTTTCCTCATATTAAATGAATTTAACTCTGGGAGTGGTTTTAAAGGACTCTCTCACTCTTTCAGTGTGAGAACAGTACGACGTCTCTGTGCAAAGGTGAAAGGTCAGCTCCCGCCAGGAACGGCGATAATAGGAACTCTGACCTGATGGTTATCGTCCTGCTGCCAGTGCCAGTAGTTTCCAGCTTTAATCTGCCAAATATGTCTCATTTGTCTCTTATTCAAGGTTATCAGGGATTATCTGGATTGATTCAAACAAACCACTGGATTACTGGGTGGACTGGGTGGAGGCCAGTGCTAATGGGATACCCTGGCTTTCTCAGCCATTTACTGCACAAACAAATATTTAAGTCTGCTTCTATTTATTATTAATTATGCTCAGACCCTAATAAATAATGGCTGTGTGGGAAGGCTGTCAGGTTCATTTTGACGTCCCGGTAAACGAAAGCATTGCTGCGGCTCTCTCCTTCACCTCATCAATGCTCTATTCTTCATGGAGAGGTCAGAGGTCAGGGTCAAGCCCGGGTCACGGGCTGGGAGGATGGAGTGTGCGATGACTCCAGGATTCAGAGAGGATTTGTTTTTCCTGCCCGTTTGGCTTTAAAGACTAATGTCTGCGCTTCAGAGGAGATGCAGAAGTCGAGACGTAGACGGCATAAACAGAGAATGAGGAAGAGGAGGGAGGAGAGGAACGGGACATTTTCCCACACTGCACCAGGACCGTGACCCCGCCGGGTGACGAGGAAGAGGTCAGCTCTCTGGAGCCTTCATCTCCCCCTCGGTTTACTGTTTCCTGCTCTTCCTCCGACACCGAACTTCCTCCCTTCTGTTAACACCGTCCCCGTTCGCAGCCGACACGTAAACAGCGCCGAGGTTCAGCTCCAAGGCCAGAAGAGGAGAAACGACCCCTGGCCTTGTTTTCGGAGGCTGTTTACACGCTCACACTCTCAGGAGGTGAGAGTAGCCGCACCACAAGAGAAATTCACTCATAATTACAGCAAGAAATACTGGAGCGGACGTC
Organism: Tetraodon nigroviridis; assembly: GCA_000180735.1. Classification (NCBI taxonomy): domain Eukaryota; kingdom Metazoa; phylum Chordata; class Actinopteri; order Tetraodontiformes; family Tetraodontidae; genus Tetraodon; species Tetraodon nigroviridis. The sequence continues at coordinate 2,048,401 of CAAE01014537.1, read as the reverse complement.
ACCGAGCTCATTCTTTTGTCAGCCGTTTTTTGGTTGTTTTTTCCTGGGGTATTTATAGAAAGAACCCCGAGGATGGGAATGGAGCTGGACACCAGAACGGTCCCATAAGAACCCTGGAGGCCCACTGCAGGAACCCCGCAGCCCCCACCCCAGTAAAGCCCATGAAGACCGTATCCAGCCGCAAATACGCGGCCGTTCGACCAGACGCACGTTCACAGGCCTCCGAGGGTTAAACCAGAAGAAAAACTGGTTCACAGCTCATTACATGTCCCATTCTAGCCTCGATGTCCCTGCTTTCATTCCTAACAAGAGAATCCCGCTTTTCAAATTCTTGAAAAATATCAGAAATATGCAAATCTTACATAACGGTCGCAATATGGCTCTTAGGGTGCATCTTTTTATTGTGTTATTGTGAACAAAAGACATAAGACATCCATTCACGTTTTTCAAACCAGTCTGGTCACATCCAGGTGGCAACATAAACATTCGTTAACAGGAAACAAACACACAAACAAACAGCGGCAGCGCGTGAAAGACGACACGCAGGCCTGTAAATGTTCAACTCTGATCAACACTGCAGCTTCAGAGGCAACAGCGCAGAAACCTGCTAACTGCACGGCAGCGTCTTATTAGATTATTCTCCTTTTAAAAGCCTGAAATCGATGCTTTTTCACAATGCCCGAAGAAAGGAGGAGCTATTTGCAGACGATGATCCAGCGTTGACTGTAACAGGAATGGGCTGGAAGACTGGAAAACTATGAATAGGGCAACAAAAATGGAACAAAGCTGCAGTTTTAGCAGGAACAGGAAAAACAGAACCACTTTTAGAAGAAAGGAAAAACAGAGAAGCTTTTCTTCAAGCACGAAAGGGCAACGTTTCAACGCCTGACGAGTAGAAAACCGTATAAAACCCAGGTGTTCGTACGTGCGTGCGCGGGATCCTGTTTATTTGCGCTAAAGTTCAGCGTACGTTCAAGTCTTCTTCAGTTTGGCTCACCCGCCGCGCAATTTTAAGACAGAAGCGGTCGTAAACATTTCAGCGTCAGGGATGGCACTAATGGTTTCCCATGGCAACCAGACCTGAGACTAAGCACTGCAATACTAAAAGAATGACACGGTTCAGCTTGTATCTTAAACCCGCTCAACCCTAAACCTAAAGATTCCAACCTTTCAGTGTTCTGTTGTTTAAACTCCCATCACGCAGACGGGGGGGGGGGGGGGGGCAGCTCCTAGGATGGATGAAGCTTAGTGAGGATGGATGCACGCAGGAGCGACGGGCTCTTATTACCACAACAACTGGCTAGAGTGAACTCGTGGAACACAAACTCAGGCCATTCCCCCTCTGAGTTGACCCCCAAGGTCCCCAGACTCAAACCCGGTAATATTCCAGTTTTTTCATGAAATGAAACCTTTGCTTCATCTTCTTTGTGCGTAAAATGAAAGTAGAGGCCGATCAACTTTTAAAAAGTTAAAACTACAGAAATGTGACAGAATTTTAAAATGAACCGTGTTTGTGATTGATGTGATTTTTTTTGTTTTTTAACTTTCCGACAGCAAAAAATGAGTTTTTTAGAATATGATCAGTTTCTACCCCCCCCCCCCCACCCTGGGTAAAACGGGCGGGTGGGGTCCATTCCCCTCATAGGTACACGTCCATGGTGTCCAGGATCATGCGCCGGCAGAGCGGGCAGTTGTGCTGGTACAGCGGCTGCCTCAGCAGGATGCTGGTGCAGCCTCGGCACAGGCAGAGGTGTCTGCACGGCAGCAGCACCACCGTCTTGTTGGCGTCCTGGCAGATGACACACTTCTTCCTGTCCTCCTGCTCCTTCAGCAGGCTCAGCAGGTTCTCGGCCGGAGCTTTCGTCGGGATCTGCTCCCCCGGCGGTCCGATCCTGCTCGACGAGGGCGCCTCCCGGTGGAGCGGCTCTCCCGCCCTTCCATCTGGGGGGTCCCGCCTCTGGTCCCCCGGGTCTCCGTCGGCGTGCGCTCGGCGGTCCCGGCGGTGCGGCGCCCTCCGCGCCAGAGCGAGCTGGCTGCTGAGTCCAGACAAATGCTCCCAGAGCCTCCGCTCCAACGAGCAGAGGTGATGGAGCATCCTCGGCAGGTGCCGGACGGCCGCGCGCAGGAAATATGAAGCGGCGGAGGCGAAGGCACGGAGGGCCGCAAAGAGTCGGCGAACCGCGGCGTGGGAGTTGACGTAGCCCAGCACGCGCGTGGCAGCGTGGCGGCTCAGCTCTGGGTTCAGATAAGCGGTGGTGGTCAGAGCGATCGTGACCGTGAGGAGGAGCCCGTAGACGTTCAGGATGAAGATACTCATGAACATGTGAACCAGCGAGATCAGGAAGTCCAGCACCACTTTGCAGGGTGACCAGAGGAAGGCCGAGGTCCCGGCCAGGCTGCTGGACACACAGGTGAGGCAGGTCAGCGCCAGCTCCAGCGCCTTCTGGAGCGGGCAGGAGAGCGTCTGCAGCACGCTGACCACCGCCACGTAAACATTCTGAGTCGCAATGAGCACGAAGTTGACCACAGTGTTGGTGAAGTAGACAACCAGGCTGAGGGCGATGCCGCAGCCCTCCAGGAGCGACACAAGCCCTCGACACAGCTGCTCCTTACCACGGAGCAGGACGTGCATGGTCAGGTACCCCATCATCTTCAGGCTCTCCAGCAACCCCTCCAGGGCCAGCACTATACTGCCCAGCATGGTGACAGTGCCCTGGGCTACATTTGAACTTGCTTCTGCTAAGGATATTACCCCAAATACGACGCAGTTGCCCAGTTCCGCCAGTGAGGTTAGGAGCAGGGTGGGAAGGCTGGTTATGAAGGTAATAACACCCACAACGGTCCGCATCACTGTGTGAACGACGAGGAAATTAAGGTCCAGCAGCAAGCAGACCACATCCAGGCACTTGCTGACTGTTGATATTACGAGATTTAACAAACCCATGGCGTCCTTCAAAGCACTACTCGGTGCAAAGTCCACGTCTTGTTGTCCAGACGAAGGTATTCACACGATTGCTACATTTTCCCCCCCAAAAGTGTTGTTTGTCAGGGGTCCCACGAACCACTTTACTCCGGCGTTTCGTCATAAATGCAGCACATTTTCACTCCGGCTAGCACAAACTACAGCATCGGACGTTGAAATTCAAACCAGAAGTGCACTTCCGCTTGTCTTCCGGCTTTCGTTTTGGTTTTTTGTTTTAGAATTTCAGTCCAGGGTTTTCGGAAACATACGCCAAAAAAAATTCCAAATGGTAATACATGTAAAGTCATTAGAAGGGATTTCAAAACATCTCAGCTCATAAGCTAAATGTATTTCTCAGTCTTAACGTCGCCATTTTTGTTTTGTTGTTGTCAGCTGACACAGGAACATCCGGTTAGCTCACGAAATCCTTTTTTTCCACAAAAACTTTATTGACAATTAATTACGAACTTGTACAATTGCGAGTTACCTTATTGACAAGTTGAGGCTGCCATAAAGTTAAAAAAATGGGTTTACAATTAATAATGTCAATAAAACAAAACATACAAAGCTGTATGTATTGTAAGTGTAAGTGACCTTGTGTACTGTCGTCTAAAATAGAAAATAATACTAATAATAATAATAATAATAATAATAATAAAACACATGGTGTACTCTTGGACAGGACGTCCATTACTTGTTTTAATTATTTTAATAAGTAATTATTCGTACACCAGTTGTAAAACCTTTTTATCTTTGTCATAGCAGTATTCACCTAATCACCCTGCCCCCCCATGTTTTTTTATTCAGTTGTAAAATACAATCTGAAAAGAAGAATTCCGCAAAAAAATGTTTAGGAAATGTAATTATAAAATATAATTTAGCATCACACTACGCTCAGAACTATTATGAATACCATAACTCCTATTTTCCCAATTTTATTCAGCAGTTCTTTTTATCTTTAGTATCTTTTAAGGTTTGTATTTTTCATCTATTATACATAAACACAGTACTAATTCTTGTACCAATCTCCACCTGATTTAGTGACAATGAAACATACAGACTTCAGAACCCTAAACAGCATTTCCTTCCTCTCCATCTGGGCTGTTGGGCCCTGAGCGTTTCTCTTTCCCTGCAGCAGTAGTTCTGTCTGATATGATCATGGGAAATCCTGTTCTGAGCAGCGGACCACTGTTATGTACTGACTGACTATACCAAGAATCTAGAAAAGGCCTTGTGAATCATTTAATCTCTTGTAGGGAGCTTTAAGATCTTTGTTTGTTTTTGGTCAACGGAATATTTCGTGTTGAAATTACCAGAGGCTAAAAAAAGTAATGATTGTGCAGAAGTATTTTAAGTGCTGTGTTCCTTATTGTGTAGCAGCCCATCAAAACTTTAACTCAGCACAAGTTCAGCTAGACTAATGTGCATTCAAGCAAAATAGTATGTCACAAACACTACCGTGTGTACATATATATGTATATATACTCATATTTTTAAAAAACCTATTTACATCTGCACATAGCCTCGAGCCTCCAGTATCATACCAATGGCGGAAAGTAGGGGGCGCTTCATGTTTTCTTTTTTTAAATTAAAAACTGCAAAGACCTCAACCAAGCCCCCAAATTTTACGATAGTCGAACATTCAGTCAGTGCATCACCGATGTTGCAGCACGATTTTAAAATAAAAAACATTTTCACAGTCCATGCCATAATTACAAGAAAGAAAAAATGAAAAAAATGCAGTGTTTTGTGTGTGTGTGTGTGTGTGTGTGTGTGTGTGTGCGTGTGCGTGTGCGTGAATGGTGTGAAAATGTTGCTGTCATCACGTCCAATCAACAGTCCATTGAGTCACCAGAGGGCATCAGTCCTGCTGAGACAAAGACGTTTAACATCAACCAGCTGTCACTGTCGTCAGCGCTCCATCCTCAACCCTTCAAGGCAAACAGCGTCGATATCAAAGATCTGGCAGAGGAGGGGGGCGCGCCACAACACGCACAGGATAAAGCAGAGACAACAGGATAAAACCAGCCCCTTCATCTGTGACGGAGGACTGGTTTGTGGAATTTGGCCTTGTCACCCGCTGGGGTCATTTCCACCCGATGGTGAGCTGCAGCATTTGAAACCGCCCTTGTGCCTCTTTGTTGGCTCTTTCGTTCAAGAAACAATGGAGTCAGCCTAATTAAAACACACCCTTCCCAACATCGTGACTGATTTTTCAATCACTCAAACATGTTTGATGACCCACACTCACTCTAAGCTGCGTAGAATGTATAAAGTAGCTGTTCTCCGACTACCCAAGCATCATTGTAGTCAAACCTCAGGATGCGTGGCCTGTTCCTTTTGGCTATTTTAGGACTTCGGAGTTTAGATCTTCCCAATCAGTGCTGATTTTGGCTTCATGCCAGCACACTGGACTTAAACAAATTTAAGTCTAGAATGTGTGTTCTCATGCGTGCCTGTGCGTGTGTGCGTGCGTTAGTGAAGGACAGGGTGTGGGCGGTGGACCAGAAGCCTCGCTGGGAAAACTCAAACTCAGAGGGAGCCTGGTGGCCCAGAGAGACCACCACTTTTTTTTATTGGATGGGTGTGAAGACACGGTGATGATGTCACTGACTCAGAGACAATACACATGATGAAGAGCAGCGAGGTTTCCTCGCCGAGGCATTTCTGCTCCTCACAATTGTCTTCCCGGGAGCTCGGGTGAGCATCTGCAGGATGTGACTGCCGGCAGTCACATCCTGCTCCATGACTCACGCTGCATCTGAAAGGCTCCCTCAAACCCTTTGTTCAGTTCCAGAAAGACAAACAGTTGCGTTTAACGCCTGTGAACACAGGGCCTGCCATTGAATATTTGATGTGATGAACAATAGCAGGAAATGGGATAAAGCTGCTGAAATCCTAACTTGAAGATTGGATAAAACCACTTAAAATATATGAAACATTCCAATACTAATATAGAATAGAGTAATATAGAATTGAATAGTCTTTCTTCAGATAATTTGATGTAATACTACATAAAATCCTGATTTATTGAGAACTCACGGCTACATCAGTTCTGATGAATGACCTCTAACACATACTACAATCGCCATGGAGACGACGCGATTACTGCTCAGACCACGTCAAAGTGCCTCTTTGTCAAAACCTCAGCCGATGTGACGTAACTTTGCAGAAATTCAAATTTCTCTCCCACTCTCCCTCAAGTGGCCCCCCTCCACCTCCTCATCGTAAGGGCATGCTCAACCCCCCCCCCCCCCCCCTCCTTTCCGCCACCATCCTTTGGAGACACTTGGACAATGGCGGTCTGTCGTGACTGGCAGAGTTTGCCCCGAAACAACTTGTCACCCCTTCGGCCTCAGCGACTTGGAAAGAACGACTCCTTTTCCTCTTTCCTTCCTTCGGACCTTCCTCAGATTGACGAGCAGCCCTGGCGAGACGGGCGAACGGTCGTGCGAAGGCGGAGCGCCCGGAGTTGGTCTCCAGGAGGAAAAATTTCATCAGGAAATTCAATGTTTAGATGCAAAAAAACCCAAAAGAAAACACTGAAACTTTAACCGTTTGACATAAAAATATTCCTGTACAAAACGGTACAACTTTTCTTATTTAGAAACTTGCTAGACGAGAAGTTGGAAATACATAACGGAATTTTGTAACATTATCATGGAAAAGCTTGGCCTTTCAAGAGCCAGGTGGAAAGGCAGAAAGCTCGGATGCGCTGCCGTATCTGGGAACTCTGAGCGGGAGGTGTGGCGCCTTTCCTGATCCGACTTTTTCTTCTCTATTGAGTTTCATGCGAACACCCGTCCAGGATGTCTCATGGTCAGTGGGAGAAATGAGGACATTGCTGTGGACTGCACACACAGACCCCTTCTTAGACCCCCACCCTTCATCATTCACGGGCCTTGAGCGTCTGAACGGTGTCGTTTTGGGTCTTTGGGATCACTACAAACCAAAATGTTAAGGCACAAATGCAGTAAAGGACTAAACCTGGTTTATGCCACCATGATTGAAAATGATACATATCAGTAATGCATTTAATTGGAACGCAATCAATGTTATCCTCATATTTAGAAATATTTTACAACAAATTGAATACAATTGAATACAAATCTGTCGTGTTTGTCAGAAGCACATTGAATGTGGCCAAACAATGGCAATTGTTTTCCCCTCTGTCGACGGCAACGCAGGAAGTCCTATTCCTTCAACACAATTAACGCAGCGCAGCAGCTGTTGCAGAGAGATGCTGGGCCATGTTATCAGAATTAGCCTCACGTTTCCATCCAAACAGGACCACGCTGGCTGTTTCTGCTCTAGCAGATACCCGTCTGATAAACCGGCAGGAAAAACAGAAAACTGCAGATATCCACCGAGCAGAGGACGTTTCCAAACAAGCGTCAGCAGGCACGGTTTCCCTTTCCCCCTGCTCTGTGTCCGCTGTCCACTTTCTTAACCACTTGTAAAGAGATTTTTTTTAAAGTCCTAAGTCTACAACTTTACCCAGTTTCTTTGACACTGACTTCCATCGGCCAGTAAAATCATATTGATCAAACTCCCCCAGACTCTCTCCCGGCTGGGTTATTAAGCTGCCACCATGTCAAAACAAATAAAGCCCCTAACCTCAACCCTGTGGTTACAGATACTCAAAAATCTAAATATTTTGTGATGGCCAAAGAAAATGAACTCAAAATGCTCCGCCGGCCTCCTGAGGACCCACTGCTGCCACCAGTGGACCCCGGTGGGCTGGAGCGACTTTGGGATCTTTCCGACCTGCCTCCGACCTGCGCTCAGAGGCAATGATCCAACAGAGGGTTGACGCAATTTCCAGCAGCAAATGTTAGAAATCAGTCATTGTGGCCAACATTCAGGTGATTCCTGGGCAGCAGAGCTGGTTTCACTCTGGTACCGGACGTTCACAGTGTTTCTGGTATTTCAGAGCTTCAGCTCAAAGGCCTTTAAAAAAGACGTCCGTGTCTCTGGAGCTCTGGGCCCTTTGACCTCCAGGTCTTGGTGAATCTAATAAGACAGAAAACAAGACAGGCTCTGTGGAGGAAGCAGAAAGGAGGGAGACGTGCTGTTTTCATTTCATTATCCCCCCATCACTTCCACATCAATTCCAATCCTCCTTTTACCTTCATTATAAACCCCTTCAAAATTTACATTTTTACTTCTATTTTTAAATACTGAAACTTTTTCTTCCTCCCTTTCTCATACTTTCTTTTACCTTTTTCCAAGGACCCGCTTTGGCCCCAGCGCCACTTTTAAAAACCTTGGGAATTACGAGCGATCCTGCCTTCTGGAGTCTGCTTCCACAGGAGGGTGCACGAGCGTGATAGTGGCCACAAACATGAAAATTTGTGCCCAATAAGCAAATATATTAAATTAGTTTTGCGGTGTTTATTTGACTTTCTGCGGAAGGCACAGCCATTGTGAGAATGTCTGTTTAGGGAGTTCAGTTTAGATTCAGACTGTCTTTTTATGCCCTTGTTGGTTTTAGTAAAGATCTCTCAGAAGATAGATTTGCGTGTGGTTATATCACGACTTGAAAACATTTTATTCTTTCTTCTTCTTCTTTTTTTTTTTTTGCTGGGATTGATGCTGCAACAGGTGGACACCTGCCTGCTCCCCATCCTGTCCACTCCAGAATCATGTTGATTCAGGCTGCACACACTCACTCCTCAAAGCGCCGGTCATATAAATCTTTAGATTTCGCCGCACGCACGCACGCTCTCGTTTCTGCACCTAACCCTATTTGGGCATATTCTGTTTAATCCTTATCTACTCGTCAGATTTAATAATGATTCATCTTCAGATGTTAAAAAAATGATATAAGGACAAAAAGTCAGATGATTCACACACGTTTTCCATCCGCTTTAGTCTTGCCAGAGCGGGAACTTTGCGTCAAAGTGGTCTTCAAGGTGAGGTGAGGGAACCAAGCACTAGGAATGGGGAAATGAAGCACCGTATTCTTCCGTGTTGTATTTAAATAACAATGAAACGAGTAAATACGGAGAGGCCGTCGACTTGTGCGTCTCCAGACCTCCGCCCTCTCGCTGCTCCCAAGGTCCTCCTTTTACGCACACTGTAAAAAGTATCCACCGCTCTTTGAATTTAGAATTTCACTCCGAGCTTTTAAAAATGTCAATCAAACACACAAGCGTGCTGTAAAAAGATCGCCAAACGAGCTGATTCGACCTAAACACCTGTCTCCCATTGAGTCCTCCTGCACTGTGCGCCTGTAGGACGCGCGCAATCGCTCGCTGTTTCCTTTTTACAGCGCGCCAGCTACCCGTCTCTGCATCATTTGTCTCCCCTCGCGTTGCACCGCCGCCTCCCCGGCTTTCTCTCTTCGACTCATAAGGTTTTCCAGGAGGACTCAACCCCCGTCAGACTCCCTTTGCACACGCACAACCACACGCACAGCACCGGCGCGGACCGCTGCAACGCAAACCGAAGCACCATGGCTGTAAAGGACGCTGCTGCGCCTCTGCTTGTGGGGCTCCTGATCCTGTGTCACACCTGGAGAGGTGAGAGAGACGCACATGTGGCTTTTAAAATTACTTCTACGTCTAAAAAGGGCTCCACAAAGGCTGCTAAAAGTTTACCGACTGTTTCTCAGCTGTAGGTCAGGGATCTTTGAGGAGGCTGCAGAAGGACGTTCATCACTTGTCGAATGTTCCCAACTCTGTCAGCTCCAGAGTGAGCTGTCTGGCACAGACGTGAAGCTGGACAGTCCTCTTTTGCTTACATTAGTGTTTTTTTAGTGTCTGGTTGTATATGTGAGCTTAGTCTGAGGGACAGGCAGCTCAGACGCTCTTGGATAGGTTTGGATCATCGTTATTATTGGTATTGTTTTTTAGATGAGATAAAATCAGTGTGAAATGAGGAAGTTTTTCTGTGCAGATGGTCGTGTTTTAAAGAAACGTCCCCTTCTTGGCATGTATTTTTAGCCACTGACTTCCATAGAGGTCCACTTGTTCAGACAGCCCTCCGTCTGCTTTCTGTCATCTCTCGTCTGTTTGGTGAATGTACTGTGTGCCTCTGTCAAACACACACACACACACACACACACACACACACACATGCACAGACAGAGACCACAATACATTCTCTCTGTTTACACCTGAAGCTGAGTTTAGGACAAATATCCATAACTGTTTTGCTCTCTTTCGATCAGCTGTGAGGCTGAGAGGAGAGAAAAGAGCGTGGTGTATTTAGCGCGATGCTCAGCGTCACGCTGATTATTTTTAGAGGAGAGCATGTGAGTCTAGTTTTCCTGGTGTTGAGTAGTTGAGAAGGGCACGCTATCTCACATTTGCACATGACAGGTTTATTTTCCAGGACTTATGTGTGATATTGCGGGGCTTTTTCTTGTTTATCTACATAGGACACATTAGCGAGGGCTTCCAAAGCCCCCGCCCCTCTCCACACTCCTACACCCCTTCCACTCTTCAAACTTCACTTCCTCTGCCTCCCGCCCTACATCTTTCCTTCTCCCAACTCCCGTTTGTTCAGTGGATGTGGTGGACCTCCCCGGTCCCCATATTGTGCTGACCTCCTGTTTAACTTCAGCCTGACCATTGTTCCCGCTCCCTCTCCCCGCTCCTATCTACTTAACTTCCTGTACTTTTCTCTGGCTTTCTTCATAGCCCCGCTGTCTCCTCCACCATTCATTCCGTTCCATTTGCTTGTCAGCAGAGATCAGAGGTTTTACTGTGAGCGTGAGCCCGGAGAGTTTGTCCTTTAGGGTCCTTTCGCCTTGTTTTTGCTTTCCAGGTTAGACGTTTGTGGTCCGCTTTGACTAAAATTCAAAGGTCACTCATCACCGCAGTGTACCTTCTACCCAAGGTATGATAGATAGATGTGCTGATTTTGTTCAGCATCTTCAGTTCAGCTGAAGAGTTTGCATGTATCTGACTGTTCCTGCCCTCTTTTTTCTTTCCTCTCCTCCTGCCATATGAGCATGCTTCTGCTCAGCGGTTTCCTCCTTTTAAAACAGAGTTTTTCTGCCACTGTTGCCTGTTTTGGGTTGCCAGGCTTCGGGTTCCTGAGGCAGTTTGGATGGCAACGGCTGGTTAAAAAAAAAGAAAAGTGAATGAATAAATGAGTGAATCAAAAAAGTTTAAGCTTGAAGCCATGAATTCAAATCTAAGGCACAAGTTAAAGGCTGACATTGACCAACCCCCCCCAACCCCACCCAGGATCTGCATCCACCAACCCAGTAGACCCGTCTGGATGTGCCAGACCCCCTCCAGAGAGCCCGGCGACCTCAGGGTCAGAAATGTTGCGGAGCCCCTGATAAGGACACTGCTCACTTCCTGTAAAATCAAGCTAAGCCAGCGAGCAGCGACCTTGCTCCTATAAAGGTCACGGGCCGGTCGCTGACAATAACCAGCTAGTTGCGCCTCGACGGGGCAGAACATCGGAGGCCTGCTAATCTCGTCCAGCACCTGTAATTCAATTTTTTTTTGGTGAATCTTTTTTGTCAACGTGCACCCGGCTAATATCTGGCATAAATCCTGACTGTGACAGGAGGTCCTTGTTTGGAGAAAGTTCATCACAGGCACATGGTGTCTTATCTCTGTCCTGAAATAAAGCCTTGAGCTGTTCAATTCTCTGTTTATGTGTTCCCAAGCAAGAGCCTCCTTTGGGACGGCGCACAAAGCAGTCCACCGCTGTTTCTGATCCGGCCTGTGAGCGCGCACAACCTATCTGGACGTGCCCCCCGGTGTGTTTTGGCCAATTCACAGCTGTTTGGATCAGGAGACATAGTCCAGAGATGAAACCTGGAACGGAAAGAACACAAAGATGGAGGATTTATAGATTCCGCTACAAACTTGAAGTGCGGTGGAATCAAATGCAGCAGCACGGGAGGTCTGATAACAGCGGCGCGTCGTCTGCAGACGCTCGGAGAGGTATTTCCAGACGTTTGATCTTCTCATGTATGTGAATAACATCCATTATCACCATTACTTGGGTCAATAACAGACCATGGTGGAGTGGGTGCGGGGCTGGTGCTCCCAGGATGTTGTTCGGCCGTCATCGAGGTCTTTCTGTCAACGTTCATTGAGGGGATGCACCTAATGACAAAAACATTCACAATGATATCTCCATATCAACACTTTTGTTGCTAAGGAAACAGGGTGTTTTTACATTTGATTACCTAAAGGAAGGAAGTATTTGCTGCTTCATCCCCGCTGGCTTTTCAGAACAATACACACGTGCTCGCATTGCTCTCCAAACGAAACTAAATATTTTCTGTTGGGTTTCCCATTTACTTTTCCGCCCGTGCTGGAGTTTAGTCCTCCTCCATGTCCAGCAGTGAGCCCCGCACAGCTTCCAGCATCACCGGCAGACTTGTGGCGACACCAGGCCCCATCGGGCGGATCGTGAGAACGAGCGGGCCCTCCCGTCCGTCTGGTACCGCTTTCTGCTGCTCCCAAAGCACTTTGAAGTGCTCCGATCAGATGGACAGCTGTGCGCACATGGTGCACGCTTGCACACACACGCACCTGTTGTCTTGACAGGTTATTTTGGGAAAATCTGTTTTCCCGCTGCAAGACGCCACGGAATATTGATCGAAACTACAAACTACATTTTCTTAAAGCCGGGCTGAAAAATCGGCAAGAGTAGTGGCGCGCAGTCCCGGCAGCAGGTGCAGGGCAGCAATAACCACACAAGATTAATGTGCACGTCGTATGAAAGGCTGGCTGCTGGGGAAATGATGTCGGCTTTGACAGGAGCTGATACCTGATCCCGCCGATAACCAGAGAATGGCCGATGAGCGTCAAACCGATGGGCCTCCAAATGTGCAAATGGGCCATAAAAATGTTAAAGACTGTCATCTATGAAACTGAAACTGGTAGAAATGGAAATGTGACTCACTACATAATTTATCTTCATGACCTTAGGCCAGTTTTCACTGTGGTGAGAAAGGTTACCAGGTCATTTTGGGGATTGACCCAAGTTTGCAAGTTTGACTCCTGAAACTCTTCCGTCTCTTGTTTTCAATATTCAAGATAAAATGATGAGATGCTGCATTTACACCAGTTATTCTGTAAATAATAACAACCATTTTCCAAACTGTTTCTTTTCTACATAGATTTGCCAAGTCCAGATATCTAAGGTTGAATGTTGATATCTCAAAATAGGAAATGGTTTGAGGATTACCGGAAAATCTGCTCCAAACCTTGAAGAAGCACTTTTACCAAACACCAGACAGGCACTGAATAATACTTTCTCTTCCTGCTTTGGCAGATATTAACATTTAGATTAAAAAAAAAGTACAGCAGTAAGTCAAAAACTTTGTGAAATGCTCTCTTTATTGAAGCAAAGCTGCAAATTATATTGACGCAAATATACAAGATGTCAGGTTGTAATAAGTCCCACTGGACGATAGTCAAAGAACCTTTTTTACTGTCTGAAATGCTCAAATTACACTTCTTTTTTTCGGTCCGTTTTAAAGGCTGTTTAGTGGCCCCAAGATGATCCAGCTGTTCCTCCATGTCAGTCACATGTCAGCGTGATGGTTGTTTGGCTTTCACGAATAGTGATCATTCTTTGGCTCGTGAAAACAACACTTTTTTTTTAAAGAAAGTCTGCAGAACAGTAAGATAGATGCTTTCTTGAAAAGAACAGTCCAGCCTGCACGCTCTCTCCTGTCCACGTCTGCTTCTCATGGATGTGATGGGAGCTGAATTAACAGTTTACGGCAGGATTCTATCAGCCAAAAACAGTTTAGTTCCGCTGATTCCAACTGTCTAATCACTATAAACTCTTTCCCAGTAGCCAATAAATGTGTTATTTATGGTCAGCATTAATGACTGGAGCAGATCTAGGTTTCCAGACACGGTGAGCTACACCAGAAAAGTGTTTCAGTACATATGGAGCAAGTTTTAAACTCCCTGTGGTTGATTATATCCTAAAAAATACATAGAAGAAAAGATATTCAGTTCAGCCCCAAAGCTTAACATGTGCTTCAGATATGATTCATTCCCTTTGATGTTCCAATTTCAAGAGTAGTAATATATAAAAGGAGTAAAGAATTTCCCAAACTGTTACCCAAAGTTATTTTGCAATCCAGCTGCTACTTCATTTACACTAAATAACCTGATGTGGAATTTTGAGCAGAATACTTACTGGCAGTGAAAAGGTGTTACTATGGTAACGATGCAACGAGGTGAAACGGCATTATGCATTTTAAAACTGGCTGAATCTGGATAAAATCGAGCGAATATTTCACTTATTTAATTCTGACATCCGTCCAGTTGATGTTTGAGTAAAATGTCCACTCTCTTTTTTTAAATAGGATCGGAAACTATCTATTTTTGTCCCGGTTATTTGAGTGAAACTAAAATAATAACTCTTCGAGGGTGTAGCTTGTAAAGCATTCAACCACAAATTACCTTCTGTGACATTCCTACAGACAAACTTTACTTATGAGCTTGGTTTAGACTGACTTTATAAACCTGAACTAAAGAAAACAGCTCTTTTCTTTACCGCGCAGACAGCGTGCATTAGTGGGGAAGGTTTCTATTTTTCCTGTTTTTGTCTCTTTTGCCCGTACCTCCTGAAGCTGATTTGTATTGAATGCAGAGAACTGCTCAGGTTCCAGCCGATCCGTGAAGCTGTCCTCCGGGAGCCCCGCCGGCACCAGCCAGGACCAGAGGCCCGTCAGGTTCTCTCTGTTTTCTGTGATGGCGCAACATCCTGCTTAATAATGGATGCTGCGCTCCTGAAATAATGTTTGTGCTGTTCTAAAACACATTAGGATCCTTTTAACCTAATGCAACCTTGTCAGCGCTGGGCGAGCGGGACACTGTAGCGCTGACTCCACAGAGCAGACTAATGCCTTCGTTGCGGCCTCGCAGTGTTTACTCACACCAGATCTACTGGTTTCTTTGGTGTTTGTGGGATTATTAAGGTCATATTTCACACAATAGTTCACAGAAAAGTGCTCAGCTGCTAGAGTCGTAGTTATATGTCAATGTCTTCCACCCGCTAAAACAGCTGATTAAGTGCTGCCGAGGCAGATTGTTTAAAGGCTATGGGGCAACCTAGTGTAACCTAGCAAACTGTGTAAATATCCTCGTGTTACCTTTAGTTGTCCCAGTTGTGGCAGCTACTGACGGGGGGAGAGCTACTGGTTACCTTATCCTGAGTCTGTGGATAAAAGCTTTCAGCATTTGTGTATCGGCGATCTATTTTTAGTCCTAATATGCCAACAACCCGCAGCGCACATCTCATACTTATGAAGTTGTGTCATGGGACCCCGCTCATTCCTTCTCCTCGTTGGCCTTTCCCATCCTTCAAAGTATTGTTTTTTTATTCCTTTTTTGACTTGCTCGCAGAGTGGCCAATGCGGAGACCATTTTGTCTTGAGAGACGTGGGAAAGAGGAAGGAGGGGGCGTTTGTACCGCTGTGGGAGCATGCACGAGGAAATAGCCCACTTGGATACACTCAAACGCACACATAGACACGGACAGGAAACTCACGGCGGACATTTATTTGTGAGATTGTAAGAGTAATTGGAGCTATTTTTATTATTTTGGGGAGTCGTGGATCTGGACATGGGAAGATGACCAGATCCCACATAAGACCAGTCTAATAATCAGCAAATTTAACTATGTGTGTGTGTGTGTGTGTGTGTGTGTGTGTGTGTGGGCGGGGGGGTGCAGAGAGGGAATTTTGTCTCGTTGCCTAGTCGCTATCAAAGCTCGGAAACTGAGTATGTGTCTTTGGAGTGTTACTGCTGAGGTGAGGCTAAGGAGCTGCTTATTGGCTGGCCTCACGTCAGCGATTCCTCACAGCTCTGGTCCGAGACTGGGCAGAAATGGTTCCACGCTAGCCCAGGGTTCGCAGGAATGTGTCTGAGCTGATTAGGAAGGGTGTGTAGGTGTTTCATATGGAGCGAGTCAGACCTCAGAGGATTTACGGAGCACGATAAAAGATGAAATGCAGAAACAACAAATAGCTATAACAATTCTAATCATAACAACTGTTTGTTGATTGCTACAAGTGGAGCATTACCCACTGACCTGCTCACTTTTTGTTCTTTATCTTCAGTGGAATTATTGTATTTACATGTTTGATCAATGTGTTTGTTTTTCTCCTTTTTTAGGCCTTCCCCCACCCCACTTCCTTCTCTCCTCCTCCATTAGTAGGAGGTTCCCATATATGACCTGGTCCTGCTCAAGGTTTCCTCCTGTTAGAAGAGAGGTTTTCCTTCCTCTGTTTGCCGGGGGGGGTCAGACTCTGGGTTCCTGTTAAAGGTGGAGAGGCCGTGTTGTTAGTAGTCCAAATGGTTTTAGCTGTGTTACCTTCATAAGCAAGGCGACATAGGGAGAATGCAGGTTGTTACCATGGAAACAATGAAAAATCACCACTCAGCTGACTGCGGCGTGAACGTGTGGAAATGCAGTACGGTAGCTGCTGCAGCTGCTCTGTGAACACAAACAACAGAGGAAGAACACGCCAGGCCTGCTGCGGTCACACTGTTGGTCCCAATCTGCTGCCCGATGTTTGGAAAAACCAACAAGCCGACAACAGAACGATTGTTGTGAGCGTTGCTAGGCTACTGTTGCCGACCTGGACCTGAAAGGGGTGGGGTGGGGGGGGGGGTCCTTCATTTCACTTGCTGAGAATAGAAAGCGCTAACGGCTAACATTATCACCGACCTTACAGAAACTCAAAGCTTTATTAACACTGTTGTATCATTGTGAGTCAGCGGTAAAACGTGTACTCGTGTCCACCGTGCGCTGAGAACTGACCCTGCGGCAGGTGGTGTACTGAAGGGGAATCTTGCCTGGGCTCACCGGGAGAAACCAGAGAGTGGCTGGAATCCCTCCCTTCCTCGCCCGCTGTGTGGTCCGCTCCCATCCTTCCCACCCTATTTACATTCTTCCTGCGCTTCGCCTCTTCTGCCTTTTGCAAATCATTTATCCTGACGGCATGTTGAGTGCACGGCGTCGGCGTTCAGCTCCTGGGCCCCCCTGGAAAGTTGTGCGAGGTTAGGGAAATTGCCGAGCAGGTCGTGGTGGTGGCCTGACCCGGTTTCCTCTGTGGCGTTGTGGGAAAGCGCGATTTGTCTGCGGCAGCTGCCACTGTCCGTCCGATTGCGTCCACGCGCACCGAAACGATCATCACACACTTCTACAAGCACTTTTAGCAGCAGAGAATTCTGGGACATTTTTGGTTTTATCACTTTGTTTTCTCTTTTGGTTCTTCAGCCTTTGCTGCTCGCTGCCTCCTCTGCCAGCGTCCAAAATGATTTATAAGCATTTATCCTTCGGCAGCGTCTGCCTATCAGCAATATAAATTGTCCTGAATGGTTTTGGCATCTGGTGAACCTCTGAATGGATTTATCTGCAGCTGGGCTTCCTGGATCATCGTTGTCACATTTCAGTAGCAGCAGCAGAGCAGCACACGCGGTTCTAATCCAATGATGAGCCGACTCTGAAGCCGATCTGAGGGTTCTGGGTCATCTATCCTAATTAAACCTTGATATTTGAAGACAAAAGCTAATGTTTACTGTATCCATCAGCTGGCTGACTAAAGGGTCACGTAAAATTCTCAGCACCAGATGAACATCCTTTAATTCAGACTAATTAACCACTGATTTTGTGGTTTTTGCTCAGATAAAAACCCAGATTTTGTCCATTTTTAAAATGATTTTTATTGTTTTACATATAATGACAAATTGGATGGCCTGTGATGGAATTGGTCGGGTCAGCTCGCCATCATGGGGATTAATGTTGGCAAAAAAAATGGAAATCAAAATTAGTACTTGGACACATTTTTGGGAACCATTAAGGCGTCCTCTTGTTTTTGTCTTCCTTAAACATGTCTGAGTATGACTGAACCATGTTCGAACCATCGCTAAGCTGTTGTTGTTTTAAGAACTCAGAAGAGGCGGGGCCAAACATGGATCTGCATAATAAATGATGGTTGATCAGCGGCTGGAGATTGACTTGGGCTTTGATGAACTACATGTGCGGAGCTAATCATGTAAACGCTAATTCCTCCAGAGTTCACTTTTCCGCTGATATTCCGGGTTACCACAAGATGGTCGCCGGATCAGACCGGCAGAGCCTGCCCCTTCCCTCTACCCCTGGGTCGAGAAATGACCTCATTGAAGTCAAGAGGCGTCTCTCATGTAGACATGACCTGCGTTGCGTCACATGGTGTGATTGATGAACATTTGACAAGGCCTGGAGTTCACAGACGCTCTCACAAGTGTCTTGTAGCATTCCTCCGCACCATTCAGCAGAGATGAGCTGCGGGTGGGAGGGGGGACAGAAATGTGGATGCATCTGTCCATCGTCAAGATAAAGGTTGGCAGAGGGAAGAATGAGTTCTTTTTGACATATATATCACAACCAGTGACTTGACTAATCAGCATCATCTACTTTGAAACTTGCAGCCATCCAACAGTGGACACAAAGATGGATTCCCCAGCCCCCAAAGGGAAGGGACGAGCCCAGCTGGCTGGTGGGCTGCAACCCGTGACCTTTTATAATCACTGGAACAAAGAAGTTGCTGCTGCCAAGGAGGAATCCCTAATAAACGTCCATCATTAGTCCAAACTTCCCACATGGCCGGTGAATCCTTTATTGTCATCAAGGCCATAAAGTAGCTTCTTGAGTGGGATTTCTGTGGGAGTGTGGAGATGGTGTGTTTGTCCACACAGACGGGGATTCAGCTCCTCTTTAAACGCTAGCTTCCCTCAGCACCAGCTCTCGAAGTGTGCCGCGGAGGGATTAGTGTGATAAAAGGTCGTCGCTGGGACTCCGTCAGGGCGACACCTGCGTCCTCTTTAACGCTGTGTCCCTCCGCCCGCGTTTCATGGCGTCCTGTGTCCTCGCTGCTGCTATTTCCAGCTCGAGTCGGGGGCTGGCGCTCTGCAGCTCCCCGGTATCATGTAAGCAAACAAGTTTGATAGGCCGTTGTTATTCTTAGATCTGACAGTGCAGGAAACTTGTCCCCGAGCTGTCACTTTATTTAACGCGTCCCCGTCGTTGCGGAGTGTTTTGGATCCCAGTGACACACACCTGCACATTCTGTGCTTCAGTATAAATGCAGCATATAGGACCACCTGTTGCTCTTGTCATTAAGGTCATTCTTACTGAGAAGCTGCGTACTCACGTCCAAAGTGGCCCTGATGGGACGAGGTAGGAGCAAAGCGATTAAATATAAGTAGAAAACACACTCAACCTACTTAAAACGCTTTTTAATTGCGGTCGCCCCGCCGGTAATTCGGTCAGAACCTTTTTTGTCACGTTAAATAAACATGCGTCTGAGTGGGACTCTCCTCGGTATGTAAATATTAATATACCACCTTTAAATCTGACCTCGTGATAGGAGAGACGTGTCAGAGGGGCCCTGAAATGCAAACACAGGCGTAGTGACAGAGTCTGGCCTGCATTCTTTCATAAAAGGCCTGCAGGACGTGGAAAGTACGTAGCTAGAAAAAAGAATGAATGAAAGAGTGTTGTACGCTGGTTGCAGTGTTGGAATCTTCTACAGATTGTTATTTAGATGAAGCCTCTGAAGGTCTTTTGCTGCACGTTTGTCACCCCTTCGCTCAGAACACTGATGAAGCAGAGGGGTAACGTGTTACAAGAGGTTTCAGATGAAATTGGCACACTGGGCTCCTGCGTGGATAAGCCATTTTTATTCGTTTTTTCCGGCAGGAGCGGAGATGATTTTGTAAAACAGGACTTTCTGGTAGACTGAAAGTCTCCCCTGGGGCTGCTGGTCTGGTTTTCAAACTCTGCTGATTCACTTGTTCTCAATAAAAACCGATTAAATTGAGAAAAAAACCGAAGAGCAGTGTCATACTTACAGTAAACGTGGAGACTTTAAAGGTGTGGATATCAGGGAATACAAGCAGGCATTTGAACAGCAGTACTTTTGATATGACACCCCCCCCCACTGGGGATTATCTCATGTTCTCTGCTTCTGTTCTTCTGTATTAGGTCTGTTTTGTCAGGATTCTTCTGTGAGAGCTTTTATCATGTGTCATTTTGAAGAGCCTTTGAATGTAAGCTCGTCTCTTTGTTTGATAAGCAGATTTGGCACAGCTGAAGGGAAGCTTTTATCCCTGTTTAGAAAATGTCTTCAGTCTCTGTTGGGGCTTCTTGAAGCACGCTGGAAGCGTTTTAAGACTCGTCTGTGGCTCTGACTCAATTAGCCAAGTAAATCAAAGCTGAACATATCTCTTTAAAGTCATTCTTCTCTGTTTCTTCGTCTGTGTAGCTGCAGGAACATCAACCACTCAGTTCTGTTCTGTTCCGTTCTGCAACATGGCTGTTTGCCCAACATCGTCAACTCACCCAGGCTGCAGAGAACTTTAAATGATTCCGCCATAGTTCTGGTCACCGATAGGCTGCTCTGTGCACGTGGAATTGTGCTGTCAGGGTCAGAAGCAGCCTTGTCAGTAGAGAGTTGAGTGCTTGTTGAAAAGAGTTCATAAAGAAGGAGAAGCCCTGTGAGCTCCTGTCAGAGGGTATGCACAGATTTATTTTGTCATCCTCATTCAGGCCTAAATTCCACCGTTGCTGGAGTCAAATATCTGCTCTCTTAGACGAAATCGATCTGCGGCCTTGGCCTGCCAGTCGCTCTTATTAATGCACTGTGGAGATAACCGGTCAAACTTCGAATGAGATTTGAGCTAAACTCGCACACCCTGGTCATTAGAAATGAAAAGTAAATAGTTGAACTTGGAATTTTGATGAAATCCACCGCTAGTGAAAGCCGTGGGGGTGAGGGATCCCGGGCGGGAATCAGCGTTGTCCTCCCATCGCTAATGGCCAGGAAATGTCTATGTTAGCGATTGTAATTGGATTTCTTCAAGAGGAAAGCATCCATCCAACTCCATTAGCCAGCAGTAAACAGTGACGCACAGCAGCAGCAGAGGCAGGTGAGGCAGAAATGTGACAGAAACGGGTAGAAAGAACCAGGGAGTTGAGGATGAGCTGATATCAGTTTATAAATGAAGTGGGGATGTGTCGGCTGATAACCTCATTTGAAGCGCCTGGTGTTTGTTCTTAGATGTATACCCCCCAATGCGCCATCAGTAATGTCACCCTGAGCAGAAATACCTGTATCTTCAGATATTTCCTGCTCTCTAAGGTTAGAGAATTCACCGGCACACAGAACAGACCCTCAGGAAGGGCTAAATCAAACCCGGCAGCCTCGTCAGGTCCGGGCTGCCGCTCTGAGGCTCAGTGGGAAGTCTCAGACTGCGTAAACCACCAGGATGCTCAACAGTGTGAGACCCTGGAAGGGGAAATCCAACCTTTTTTCAGAGACAGATCTTGGCGGGAACAGTGGGGCCACTATACTGCCTGTAAATTGAGCCTTTCTTTCAGCGCGGCATCGTGGAATGCAGCAGATTAATGGGGACATGGGTGGGCTTCTCATTCCTCTCATAGCATCTCTTCTGGGTGTGTGTTGGTAGATGTGGTGTTTCTGCTCCTCCTGTTTTTGTATCAATTCAACGGTCTACAATTAAGTTTAATACCATTTAATGGCATTTTGAATGTCCATATTCACATTTGTGTCCTTGTTATTATCCTCTAAATTGTACAATTTCCACACTTTTTGGGTTGCTTACCTAAAAATGCAAACTAGGGGAAAAGTGGGCGGGCCTAATGTGTGAATATACACAATAATTCAAGAATACAAAATAATGTAATCTATATTTTAAATAAAGATGTAGTTTTATTGTTATTCGTAAGGCCAAGTAAAGCTTTTTTCCATTTCCTCTCCAGTGCGGGCTGAGCTGGTGGTGAACATGGAGGACAAGGTGGAGGTGTTGATGGGGGACACGGCGCAGATCACCTGCATGTTTGAGTCGTCTGAAGGAATCGGCGGAAGGATCATCCAGTGGTTTTATGTGAGTGGAGCCTCACATTCACGCCCACACCAGGGTTCATAGAGAGCCGCCGGTGCTTATTGTTTCTTTATTATCCTTAGGTGACCTCGACAGGTGAGGAGAAGCAAATCTACCAGCAGGATCCAACTATGAAAACTGTAGTGCCCAGAACGCCGTTCACAGAGCGGATGAGTGTGAACAGTTCTGGAGCCACCAACCAGGTGGTGCTGACCATCAACGATGTGCAGCTGGGAGATGAGGTGGAGTTTATTTGTCAAGTTCAAAGCCTGTCGGAAGGAACCGCGAAGGGACGAACGAACCTAAGGGTTTTTGGTAAGACCTTGTTTTCACAGACAGTCTCATCCCTCTAACGTGCTAAAACCAATTTCACGACTTTTCACTCATTTCAGTAATACCAGACCCTCCCACCATCGAGGGAACGGAGACAGGAATCACAATCGACCAAGAAAGCCCATCGAAGGTGAGCGAGCGTTTGGTGGGGTGAAGCCTTATTGGGTTGGGGCCACTCACGCCGTCTTCCCTCCTGCAGATTGCGACGTGTGAGGTCAAAAATGGCTACCCAAGGCCGCAGATCACCTGGTACAAAAATAACATGCCGCTGCCCTCTAAACTGGAAAGTGAGCTGAATCGTCACCGCCAGTGTTCCTCCACATTGTTTGACTTTGAACTTATTGCGGTTTAATGGCTTCTCCCTTTTTCTATCATTTTATTGTGTTTGTGTGTTGGTGTGTGTGTTTCTAGGATCTAGCGTCACAATAGAATCTAGTAGGCTTTTCTCTGTGAAGAGTGTGCTGAGCATGATAGTGGTGAAGGAGAACAAAGACGATAAGTTCTATTGTGAGGTCAACTACGCGGCCCCTGGAGGAGAGACCAGGATGATGGAGTCGGAGCATATTAACATCTCCGTGTACTGTGAGTCCGGTTGTCTCTCACCAGAGTTGTTTCATCCGTTTTAAACAGACCAGGGTCCATTTTCTCAGCTAGTCCGAATTATTTTAGGCGAATGTGAAAGATCTGAACTCTAGCGCGCCTCTCGGTTGCACACCTTTGCCACCTCCCGCTGAGCTGGTTGTTCTGTTCCAGACCCTGCCACGGCTGTCAAGATGTGGGTGGAGTCACCTAAGGGAAAAATCAAGGAGTCAGACTCAGTGGAGCTTCACTGTAAGGACAACGGGAATCCGTCCTCCTCTATGGTCACGATCAAGCACCTCAAAGTAAGAAGCAGGCACCACATGCCCAGGGTGGAAACTCGCGCTCATGCGTCGACCCGATTGCCCTTTTGTAGAGCAACAAGACCTGGGAAGAGAACGTGGTGCTGCTGCATAACGTGAGCCGCTGGAACAGCGGAGAGTACAGCTGCACCTCTGTGGATCCGGAGACCTTTCAAGAGGTCTCTGGAAACTTGATGCTGTCTGTCAACTGTAAGGACTCGGCACTGGTGTGGCTGTTTGTCAAAGTGCGCCCGTGTTTAATTCCCACTTCACCTTGCGCATCTAGATCTGGATCCCGCCGTGGTGGAGCCCAAAGGTGGCGCTGTCGTGACCCAAGGAGACGAACTGCGAGCCACGTGCAACGCTGTATCTTCTCTGCCCACGCACGCGACTTGGCTGAAGGTCACAGCAATAGCACACACCCTTTAACACAGCGGTCCCCAACCTTTTTTGCGCCACAAACTGGTTTAATGTCAGACAGGAGCTTCAGGGACCGGCCATTAAGGTGTGGCGGATAAATGCGACCGTCATATGACTGCTAGCAATTGACCCACGGGCCGGTACTGGCCCACGGCCTGGGGGTTGGGGGCCGCTGCTCTAAGACACACTTTCCCTTTACTACGCCATCGAAAAGCAACCATGGAGCTGAAGCTTCCCTGCTGTGCTCTGTGCAGAACGGTGTCCAGATTGCGAAGGGCCACGTTTTGACTCTGAAGAACACCACCTTCTCCACGGCAGGGACGTACCAGTGTGTCATAACTGTTCCTGAGATTGAGGATATGCAGACCAGCGGAGCGCTCACTGTCAAAGTCCACGGTAAGCCACTCTTTGATGTCAGAACAGTTTGGGTTTTATAGTTTGTGGTCCCTCTTTTTAAAATTAGGGATAGAATGGAAGCATGTCTGAGCTTCTTCCAGGATGGTAAACTTTGCTCTTCAACCTGAAGGTCCGCCACAGATTGTAGGGCCAGGCTACATGAAGAAGGAAGTGAACGTTGATGAGACGGTCAACCTGAGCTGCAGCGCCAGAGGTTCCCCCAGTCCCACCATTGTCTGGACCACCTCTGATGGACAGGTACCAGTCAAAAGAACCCTCTTGGCACCCATACACCTGCTGTCTGCGTGGGGTCCTACTCAGGTCTCTGCGTTGCTTTTAAACATCCAGGTCCTGAAGGCGGCGCCCACCCAGGAGACTGGGGACAACGTTCACAGCTCCGTCCAGTTCACCATCACTGCTGACGTCACGGCTTTCTGCAACGTTTCCAACGAGTACGGCGAGGACACAGTGACCTTTGACATCAAAACCAGTGAGTTTCCCGTCTCTGGTCGTACTTGTTCATCTCCACGTGTCCACCCCTCCCCCGAAACAAGCTTCTCCTCTGTCCCTGGTCTCGTTCAGCGTCTATTCATGTTTTAGTGCTACTTTGTGTGGGCGCTTGGAGCGCTGCCTCGTGCTGTCGGGTTTGGCCTGTGACTCTCGACTCTGGTTTTAAGCGGCGTGCCTGTTAAATGTGCCCCCCACACACACACACACACTTCCCCCGGGTGTATTAACCAGTTTGTCCTCCTCTTCTGTGCCTCTTAACTGTTTCCAGCCAAACACACCACCATTCCAGCCACCACCTCTGTCTCCACCACAGGTAAGAACCACACTTACTGACTAGAGATCCGCTCGATCACAAGACCCAAAGTATGCAGCACTTGTAAAAAAAAAAGTGAATAAATTGGTTCTTGAAGCTTTTAGTCACGACTGTCTTTACAACGTATTTATCAGTTTCTGCTGGTGATGCAGCAGCTTGTTACTATTACATTATGATTTAGTACATTTTGCTTCACATTTTATGATGTGTAATCAAATAATAATGATATTAGATGTGCTCCATCTCTGTCTTTTTCTCTCCTTCTCACACACACACACACAAACAGACACACACACAGGCGCATCAGTGTGACTCCATAAAGCAGCTGACTCTTTAAAGACGTTCAAACGGAGTCTCCTGACTCTGGTTACGGCCCTGCCTTGAGTTTGTCCTCCCTCCCTGCCTTTGCTCTCTCTCTCTCGTGTGTCAGAACTACAGATTTTCAGGCACTGAGAGCGAAAAAAAAGCTGATTTCTGCATTATTGTTTCAGCCAAAGTTCACGACCGTCACACTACTTGTCAACATGTTGGGCTGCTGTGGACGTTTAGCTTCAGGGCAGAGATTTTCTCAGGACTTGGATCCTGTGTTGCGTGTGTGTATGTGTGTCTATGTGTGTGTGTCTTTGCTAATTTGAGTTATTTGTTACATTAACGCTTATGTGGTTTCCCTCAGTCAATCCTGAACCATCTATGTCACCAAAGCTACCCAGAAAAGGTTGGTATGTGACGCAGCAGCAGCTGGTCTCCTCTTCCTCCCCCACAGCGCCACCTTCTGTCACCTCCCAGCACCCACCAGTCCTGCCTGCCCACCTCTCTCTCTCTGCTGATGATCAAAACTTCAGTTTTTTTCAGTTGTTCATCCCCACCTCTTCTTGTGCATGTCCTCATCATCGGTTTTTCTTTAAGGTCAAAGGTCACCTGAATGTGTGTGTGTGTGTGTGTGTGTGTATGTGTGTGTGTCTTTGCTAATTGGAGATATTCATTACATTAACCCTTTTGTGGTTTCCCTCAGTCAATCCTGAACCATCTATGTCACCAAAGCTACCTAGAAAAGGTTGGTATGTGACGCAGCAGCAGCTGGTCTCCTCTTCCTCCCCCACAGCGCCACCTTCCGTCACCTCCCAGCACCCACCAGTCCTGCCTGCCCACCTCTCTCTCTCTCTCTCTCTCTCTCTCTCTCTCTCTCTCTCTCTCTCTCTCTCTCTCTCTCTCTCTCTCTCTGCTGATGATCAAAACTTCAGTTTTTTTCAGTTGTTCATCCCCACCTCTTCTCGTGCATGTCCTCATCATCGGTTTTTCTTTAAGGTCAAAGGTCACCTGAATGATGCTCCGGCTTCACTCGTTTTTTTTTTTTTTAATTTTCCCTCCACTGTAAAATGCTGCCTGCTGTACGCAGACGCCGGAATGCCGCACAGCACTGCCCGGCTGGATCCCGTATCAGACTCTCAGCCGTTACTTAGTTTCTCAGAGAGTCTGGCTGAGTAAAACAGCTCAGCATCTTGACCTTGTGCTCCTCCCCCACCAGAGGGCAAAGGTGTCATCATTGCCGTCATCATCATCTGCATCCTGCTGCTGGCCATCTTGGGGAGTGTGCTCTACTACCTCTACAAAAAGGGCAAAATCTGTGGGCGATCTGCCAAGCAGGACCTGTGAGTACCCCGTGACGGACGCGTCGGTCCCTTCACTTGGCACCAGATCGTGGGTGAGGTGTTTCCCGAGCAGCAGAAGTGGCTCATTTCAACAGCCCAACTTCAAAAGTTGTTTTTTGACTCCTCCGGTCTGTAAAAAGCATTTAGGAATGCAACTTCGGAACAAGTGGCTCTTTTAGTGGCGTTTTGGTGACTTTTTTTTTTTGAATGTCTTTTAGCACCAAAGAGAATTCCAACAAGGACAACATTGTAGTGGAGATGAAGAGGGACAACACAGAGGAGGCCGTGCTGCTCGGGGTCAACGGCGAAAAGCAGCCCCTCAGCGATTAGGTAGATACCATCCGCTCGGCTCTGTCGTTTACCTCTGCCGGGGTTTTAACGCATTTGCCTTCCCCCCACCTTCCCCGCAGCTTGGCGACAACTGTAAAGGCACCGACGGGTGCTCCTGTTCTCCCCCCTGCTCTGAGCCTCGCGCTGCCTCCCAGCTCCCAGACTCGCGTCATGGAAGAATAAACAAATAAATACCGCTCCCGCGTCCATCAGCTCACATCACGACGGAACAATCCTCATTACTCCAGGCCTTGGCTCTCCACCTCCACGCCAGCGCGCGTCTGTTGGAACTCCACCGGAGCTATAACGAGCTCTCGTCCACCCTTAGTCCACAAGCCTTGCGTACTGCTGACCGCCATAGAACCATTAGAAACCGAGCAAGGGTGGGTTTTTGTTTGCATCGACCCAGCATACCTCAGGCAGAACATCAGTAAGAGCAGCCCAAACTGCTCTTAGAAGTGTATAACTATGCTCTGTATAATGTGATTATCTATATACACAGAGAGAAGGTCTAAAAAATATTCTTAGCTTAGACTCTCGCTCGACTGAACCCGATAGTATTGA
>CAAE01014537.1:1978313-2021100 GCA_000180735.1 Tetraodon nigroviridis | reverse complement strand
TGTGACTCTCGACTCTGGTTTTAAGCGGCGTGCCTGTTAAATGTGCCCCCCACACACACACACACTTCCCCCGGGTGTATTAACCAGTTTGTCCTCCTCTTCTGTGCCTCTTAACTGTTTCCAGCCAAACACACCACCATTCCAGCCACCACCTCTGTCTCCACCACAGGTAAGAACCACACTTACTGACTAGAGATCCGCTCGATCACAAGACCCAAAGTATGCAGCACTTGTAAAAAAAAAAGTGAATAAATTGATTCTTGAAGCTCTTAGTCACGACTGTCTTTACAACGTATTTATAAGTTTCTGCTGGTGATGCAGCAGCTTGTTACTATTACATTATGATTTAGTACATTTTGCTTCACATTTTATGATGTGTAATCAAATAATAATATTAGATGTGCTCCATCTCTGTCTTTTTCTCTCCTTCTCACACACACACACACAAACAGACACACACACAGGGGCATCAGTGTGACTCCATAAAGCAGCTGACTCTTTAAAGACGTTCAAACTGAGTCTCCTGACTCTGGTTATGGCCCTGCCTTGAGTTTGTCCTCCCTCCCTGCCTTTGCTCTCTCTCTCTCGTGTGTCAGAACTACAGATTTTCAGGCACTGAGAGCGAAAAAAAAGCTGATTTCTGCATTATTGTTTCAGCCAAAGTTCACGACCGTCACACTACTTGTCAACATGTCGGGCTGCTGTGGACGTTTAGCTTCAGGGCAGGGATTTTCTCAGGACTTGGATCCTGTGTTGCGTGTGTGTATGTGTGTCTATGTGTGTGTGTCTTTGCTAATTTGAGTTATTCGTTACATTAACGCTTATGTGGTTTCCCTCAGTCAATCCTGAACCATCTATGTCACCAAAGCTACCCAGAAAAGGTTGGTATGTGACGCAGCAGCAGCTGGTCTCCTCTTCCTCCCCCACAGCGCCACCTTTTGTCACCTCCCCGCCCCCCCCAGTCCTCCCTCCCCCCCTTTTTTTCTCTCTCTCTCTCTCTCTCTCTGCTGATGATCAGAACTTCAGTTTTTTTCAGTTGTTCATCCCCACCTCTTCTCGTGCATGTCCTCATCATCGGTTTTTCTTTAAGGTCAAAGGTCACCTGAATGATGCTCCGGCTTTACTCTCGTTTTTTTTTTTTTTTCCCCCCTCCTCTGTAAAATGCTGCCTGCTGTACGCAGACGCCGGAATGCCGCACAGCACTGCCCGGCTGGATCCCGTATCAGACTCTCAGCCGTTACTTAGTTTCTCAGAGAGTCTGGCTGAGTAAAACAGCTCAGCATCTTGACCTTGTGCTCCTCCCCCACCAGAGGGCAAAGGTGTCATCATTGCCGTCATCATCATCTGCATCCTGCTGCTGGCCATCTTGGGGAGTGTGCTCTACTACCTCTACAAAAAGGGCAAAATCTGTGGGCGATCTGCCAAGCAGGACCTGTGAGTACCCCGTGACGGACGCGTCGGTCCCTTCACTTGGCACCAGATCGTGGGTGAGGTGTTTCCCGAGCAGCAGAAGTGGCTCATTTCAACAGCCCAACTTCAAAAGTTGTTTTTTGACTCCTCCGGTCTGTAAAAAGCATTTAGGAATGCAACTTCGGAACAAGTGGCTCTTTTAGTGGCGTTTTGGTGACTTTTTTTTTTTGAATGTCTTTTAGCACCAAAGAGAATTCCAAACAAGGACAACATTGTAGTGGAGATGAAGAGGGACAACACAGAGGAGGCCGTGCTGCTCGGGGTCAACGGCGAAAAGCAGCCCCTCAGCGATTAGGTAGATACCATCCGCTCGGCTCTGTCGTTTACCTCTGCCGGGGTTTTAACGCATTTGCCTCCCCCCCACCTTCCCCGCAGCTTGGCGACAACTGTAAAGGCACCGACGGGTGCTCCTGTTCTCCCCCCTGCTCTGAGCCTCGCGCTGCCTCCCAGCTCCCAGACTCGCGTCATGGAAGAATAAACAAATAAATACCGCTCCTGCGTCCATCAGCTCACATCACGACGGAACAATCCTCATTACTCCAGGCCTTGGCTCTCCACCTCCACGCCAGCGCGCTTCTGTTGGAACTCCACCGGAGCTTTAACGAGCTCTCGTCCACCCTTAGTCCACAAGCCTTGCGTACTGCTGACCGCCCATAGAACCATTAGAACACCGAGCAGGGTTGGTTTTTTTTTTTCCATCCGACCCAGCATCACCTCAGGCAGAACAATCATTAAAGAGCAGCCCCAAACTGCTCTTTAGCAAGTGTATATATTATATCTCTGTATATATTTCTTTATTTAATATAACACAGAGAAGAAAAGTTCTAAAAGGAAAATTCTTTAGCCTTAAACCTCCTCGCTCCGAATGGAAACCCGTAAGTCATTTAACCATCACCCCTCCGCTCTCTGTGCTAAGGTGGCGCCGTGGTCAGGGATAATTGTTGCTTTTATGACTGAAGGGTCGACCTCTGGAGCCTCGTCTCATTTCGCCATCCGAAAGTGCCCCGAGTGTTAAAAAGCCGACTGAAGTCTTTGATTAAATTGTGCACTGATGTCTGTGGAGTCTCCTTTTGTTTAATTTGAAACGTTGTTGGACTTGATTATATATATTAATTAAACATAGTCCTGTGTTTTTGTAAGTTTTGTTTTTCCTCTTTTTTAAGGCTTGGTAAAGCAATCTATTGACATTTTACACGAGTATTTGAAGGTTGGAGACACTCGAATCGCCCTGCAGAAGTCTTGAATCGTCTTTAAGTCTGTTGTCTGTTCCTGAGGATTGTTTTCCCTGTAAGTAGTTCTGTTTTTTTTCTCTAATGAAGGAATTTTTTTGAATAACACTGCAAGTCTGTGGTTTCTGCTGTTCGGAAGGACTGAGACTGTTACATGTCAAATATTTGCAGATCTGAAAATGTTGTTTGAAGCGTAGCGCCATCTCCGGCGTTCAATCCAATTTAGTTTTTGGAAATTATATCAAATAAAGATGGACTGTTCAAATGAAGGACTTTGACTGTGTTTAACAAGAAATATCTAATGGTGGTACGTGCAAAAACGCAGGCCAGGACATAAAATCTAATTTGCTCCATCATTGTTTTTACAAGGCGAGTATTCGGACGGTGCTTTAACGCCATTAAAGTTTTACACAGCTGGGCCTGTGGCGAGAGTTGGGCCCCGACTCAGAACATTAGAACTTAACCTGTCGGCTACGCGGGTTGGGTTTAGACTGGGCCGTTTGGCATGTTGGACTCCTCCAGGTTAATCATTTTTAAACCATTAGTGCTGTTCCATAAACAAAAGAAGCACGGATTTAAAACCTAACAGGGAGGCAGATTTTTGCTTTTTTTTTTTTGTTTGTTTGGATTTATCATTTTATTAACAGCACTGTGCATACTTCCAGAGTGATATGAGCTTTAAAATCTCCAAAAAAAAAAAAAAAAAAAAAAAAGGGTAATGAATGCCTGTACTGATGAGAAGCAACGCAGCTGGGTGGAGCGGCAGCGCCCCCCAGCGGAGGCGCGGGGGACAGACCCACACGAGCAAATCTGCAGAGAGCAGTGGAGGTGGACAGCTACACGCCGGTACGGACCTCCGAAAACACGTGGCACCGCGCACACAATTCAACACACAAGTAAACAAAAAAACCCTTTGAAACAAAACAAAAATACAGGAATGCAATCTGAAGGATTCAGCCTCTTTTTTTCTGGTTTTTTTTTTTAACGTCAATGACATTATACGAGGTGTTTTTCTTTAGAGTGACAGTATCCGAGCACACATTGGTGAGTTGTATGAAATGAAACGGTAAATACAATGTCACACTGTCCTGAACCAAACATTGGTGTAATGGTGGTGATGGGGGGACCCCCCCCCCCAAGCCCAGATTCCACCATTCAAAGAGTTTCTCAAGGCAACTAGGAAAAGAAAAAACAATAAAAAAAAGGATGAGCAGAGACACGTTTCCAGTCACCCAGAGTATTCCAAGACTAATGAGCTCTTAGGTTCAACACACCCCCTCCACAAAAGAAAAAAAACCCCCCACACATTCTTCATATACCTCTGAGAAGTTCAAGTCAATGTACCGAAAATCTCCTTGCATTTATTTCTATATTCACGTGTACCTGCGACGTCGGAATCCATACGGCCAGGAAACTGTGCAAGTCAAAAAGCGGCGAGCGGAAAGGTGGGCAGGGTGCTGGAGTGGCTTGATCGCCTGGAGACGGAGGGCGGACGAGCTGCTGCTCCGGAGTCTCCGCCAGGTCGGGAACGCCGCTCGCTTCGATAAATTCCTGAGTTCATTCTTACAGTTGGCCCAAATACTGACTTAAAGGCAGGCCTGGGAATGGGCCAGCAAACCCACGAGCCTACCTTATTCCCCCTCAACCAAGACAGAAAAGCAGAGAGCAATCTCAACCTACAGCAATTCTTTTGCTTTGATACTGCAGCGGTTAATGGGGGAAAAAAACAAACCAAAAAAAACCAAAAACAAAGCACACACACACAAAAAAAATAGAGATCTTTAAACACAAACGTTCAAACACTGAAGATCTGAAAGCTTTCAATCGCTGCAGGCTCACAGGCCGCGTGTACTTTCAAGTATGCTACATTATGAACTGGAGGCGATACTGTCACTTTAAAGAAACACATATTCACAAATTTACATTTAAGGCATAATCGTTTAGCACTAACAACGTAGCAGCAGTGAAGCACTTCTGAATTAGAATAACAATATTTAAGATTATATTACAATAATATATTACCTAAGAAAATCCAAGTCTTTTTTTGTTGTTTCTGGACGCTGAACTGGGCTGGAGACAGCCATCCAAACCAGCCAGTGTAGGAAAGCAGGTGGGAGGAGGACTCAGATCAAAGCAGGGATCACACAGGGCCGACCTGTCCGACACCCCAGGGTGTCGACGGCGAGCCCGCTACGCCTGCGCTAGGCCCTGCTAGGTGTTAGCGCTACGACAGACTCACTGTAATCCACATTCATGTTATAGAGGAACAGGTCACGACCTCGTACAGACACGCACACACACACACACACGCCCATGCACAACCAGACAAGGGACCTGCAACCACCGTCATGCTACTTTGAAAAATAGAACAAGACAAGAATGCTTTCTTTAAAAAAACAGTACCAAAGAAATCGTGTTAATCCAAGGCTAGAGCAGAGTAACATCCTCCTGGAAAGCCTGGCTGCTGACCCAAGTGCCGGGGCCCCGTCTGTGGCTCTCCGCTCACAGCGACCACCCCCACCCCAACACGGTCCCCGTCTCCTCCCATCACTGGTACCAACAGTGGCCCCACGGCTGAAATCTGTTTTACATACGGGTAAATGCACGTACTGAATATATTACGCATATTTAATACATATTTACTTATATATTAAATTTTCATAGACATACTTTTTTCTTTTTTTGTGAGGTGTTACATGTTCAGCGAGAGGCTCCGAAATGGTCGCGCTCCACCGG
The DNA here is from genome assembly GCA_000180735.1 of Tetraodon nigroviridis. Taxonomy (NCBI): domain Eukaryota; kingdom Metazoa; phylum Chordata; class Actinopteri; order Tetraodontiformes; family Tetraodontidae; genus Tetraodon; species Tetraodon nigroviridis. The sequence goes on along the minus strand of CAAE01014537.1, from coordinate 2,015,665 downwards.
ATCGCCGCGAAGGTCTCCGTGGCTGCTCCGCGTCCCGCTGGTCCCTCCGAAGCGAAGGGAGAGCGAAGGGTACGCCACGGAGGCCTCCGCATGGCGGGAGCGCGATGAAGTCTGATCTGCGCGGTCGTCAGCCGGCGCTAGCAACCGAGATTTGGGTTTTAGCTGGCACCCGTCTGCACCCGACCGGGGCGGGGCAAAAATGTGGCGAGAGAGCGAACCCCGGGAGCGTGGCACGGGGTGGGGGAGGGGGGGGAGGAAGTGGTGTTATGTGAGCACGTGCGCGGTGGAGGGGATGGAGACGAACTCCCGGAGGATGTTCTTGGCCATCTCCATATTGTTCTGTGCAATCATCAGTGCTTTCTGGATGTCCTGGTAGGAGTAGCCCTGACTCATCAGGTGCTCGATCTCTGAGCTGATCTGAGGGTTGGCTTCTCCTCCCGCCCGCCGCTCCGCTACCGGGAGGGGCGGGGACAGGCGGGACCGGGCTGTGCCGCCGCTCCGAGTTGATCCGCCTGGGCAGGGGCTTGGGGGGTCTTTCCGGGGCTTCTATCGCCTCCATGAAGGCTGCAAGAAGACAGCGGAGTCATTCAGACACTTTAAAACTTAGAACTTTCGACTTTCAAAACAAGAATTACCTTTAAAAAGCGTAAAAGGCCAATTTAATAGTTAATGCAAATGACATTTGAGACCCACCGCGAGTCATTTAGGCCTAAATTGATTGGGCAGATGGAGCATGCAGGACTGGAGATGTGTGGTTATATTACCGCGTATATTAAACCGGGTGACCTTTCCACGCGAGCGCTCCGCGCTCCTTAGATTTAAAAAAATTATGGTGCACTTTAGCCGAGCGCCGGCATTCATTTTCAGACGTTACCGCCGACCCACTGCGCCGATGAGGAATGCTCTGCTGTCAAATCAAAGAGCGAGTCTAACCAGCCTGATCGCTGTCGCCTAACGTTCACTAATGGAAGTAAACCAAATGTGGAGCTAATGGGCCGTGGCGGCACCATCTGCAGGAATTTATACATTTTGCAGCTGATTCAAGGTCGTTTATTCTGGGCCAAAGCAGACTGTGGAGGCACGCTGGGGGCAACGCTGCTGCTGCTGCTGCTGCGGGGGTGTTGATTCATGTGTGCTCAAACCTTCTAAGCCAGTCTAAAACACACATGTTCAGTGCTCCTAAGCATGAGGCGTTTAGTGCTTAAAGCCTTCACACTCCTCGGCTCTCTGGAGTCTTGGAGCGTTCAGGCTTCTAGACTCGTCGGGAGCGTTCCCCACTGCGCGAGGCGCGGCCGGCTGCACTGCCAGTCATCTTCAACTCAAATACAGAAAGGGTTCGGATTTTGGTCCGTTATATCTGAGCTTTATATTAGCGTCTTCTTCTCAATCACCTTTGCGGCTCTGGCTGCTGAACACAGCTGCTTACTCTTGCTAACTCTGGTTGCCGTGGAGCGACGGCTACGTCCACTGAGATCGCAAAACCCCCCTCGAGTCCATTCTTCGATCTCTCGTTTCTCTGCTCGGCTGCTATGCTGCAGCTTTTCGCTTTCGTTGTTTTGCAGGGCGCGCCCATGTCTGCTCTGATTGGCTGCGGCTGGATATCTAGCAGGTTTGACATCCAGTTTCGACTCGCAGCGTCTCACTCACGCCTTTGCGGGGCCAGTTACCGGGGGGGGTTGGTGACTCCCCCCCCCCCCGTTTTGGTCGGCGACGCCTAAAATCGTGTATCAACAAGGCTTTAACAGCAGCGAAAAAAAGCATGAAAATTACAGCTGAGAATATGAGGGAAAAACAAAAGCTTTTATGTAATACGGCTGTTTATCTCCGAGCAGCGGAAGTTTTTCTCAAAACAGGGAAAGCTTTGTTCCGTTTGCTTACAACCACATTACATATTTCATGGAAATGGGAAAGAATACGGCCTGTGTGTTTATCTCAATCACTGGGTAATTCACTGTGTGAAGTCATGTCTGCATTCAAACCCAACACTTACACGCTGCTGCTCCTGCGTCCGAATCTAAAGACAGTCTGCTAAAAGCAGCCAGGGAAGATGAGCACGAGGAGGAGGATGAGGAGGAGGACAGTCCAGCCAGCTCCGAGAGGGTCCGGCGGGCGGGCGGCAGCGGCAGCCGCGGCTTGGGGATGTCGCAGCCGTTCTCGTCCCCTTGCCCGTCCTCCGCTGCCAGGTCCCTGGGGCCGTTTGTCATGGCTGCCAGAGGGGGCAACTCCGAGTAGTCTACGTGAAAACAAACAGGCGCTCAGGACATAAATATGTATTTATTCAGAAGCACGGACCATTATTTTCTCAAAAACAGCTTCGGATGAGTCACAGCTGCGATCAAAATTCTAAGTGAGATTGGAGTCAACACACAGAGGAGGCGTAGGGAGTGGGTTTAGTCCCGGGAGGAGATACGAGGGAGTTCAGAAATTCTGTCAGACTCGTTGAAAGAAAGACGGCATCATGAGTCAGGCAGCGCGGAGGCAGATACCTGAATCTATGGCTTGCTGCGCACCAGCCTGGATGTTGTACATGGCTTCGTAGGTTTGTGGTCCGTCCTCCAGGTCGGCCAGAGCCAGTCTGAAAACAACGGAGGCAGATTAGAGGCGCTGCGCGCGCCGGCGGGCTGGTGCCGAGATCTTCGACGGCACCTTGAGTTGAGCGTGGAGGCCGTGCTCTGCGTCTGCGCCGTCAGCAGAGAGTGGGGCTGGGAGTGTCGGGGGACCGCTGGGAGCTCGCCCACGGGGGGCGTCGTGACGGGCAGCAGGATGGGGCGCGAGGTGGGGATCATGTATTCCGACTCCTCGTCGCTGACGCGGGACTCTTCCGGCGCTCCCAGAACCGGAGAGGGTCTAAGAAGGAAGCGACCGCAAACGCATCAACTGGGCGCGTCCGTGCTCCGTGAGGATTGTTCATCTTTGACGTACCTGACGGCCAGAGAATAGATGGCGTTGGCTGAAGACGATGGTTTCACCTTAGGATTGTCGTAGTCCTGAGAGTGTCCCGCTGCAAAATTCTGCAAAGTGAGAAAAAAAAAAAAACTGAAAGTGAGGTCGGAATAAAAATGTATAGAATGCTTAATATTCCCGATACTTGGCTTTATTGGAAAATGCTTGTTTGGCTTCTGTAGGACTTTTAAATGATCTGGACAGGAGGGCTGTTCGGCCGAGGTGCAAAAGATCCTTTGGCAGCTAAAAGCGTTCTAAGTGCACAGAATTTCCCCAGAAAGCTGTGTCATCGTAGTTTCAAGAAAGCAAATATTCTTTTTCCTTCTTTCCCCCTAAATGGTAAACTATAAAGAGCCCCGTTGAGGCCTTGAAGCGACCGAGGCAGCGGAGCCAAAATCCCTGCTTCATGGACTCACTCAAACTGGCACACAGAACGTATTATTCTGTCTTCCTTTCCCTGAGCTGACGGTACCCAAAGCAAATGTCAGGGCAGTGTGTGGTGCTTTGTGGGTTCTCTGACCAGCTGGTGGTCCAGACTGAGGGAGCTGTTGTTCTTCTGCGAGTCGGAGCGCGTGTCCAGCGTGGAGGGCAGCGCCAGCGGGAGGGAGTGTCGGTTGGAGAGCTCCCTGACGCCGGCCCGGATGTCCGCCTCCTGGCCCGGGAAGTGAGTGCATGAAGAGGAGGGAGAGGAGGAAGACGAGGAGGTGGGGGCTTTGGGAACGGGCCGGGAGTTCCAGTCGTTGAGGGGGCGGTTGGGGGGTGCGGGCGGGAGCTTGTCTCGGGGCGGCTCTCCTGGAGTGCTGGGCAGCGGCCGTCTCTGCAGCCATGCGTCGGAGGCTGTCCCGGCGGAGTGGGGGCGGTCGGGCGGAGGGGGTGGGGGGAGATCCCGCAGTGCTGGGGGGAGGGGGAGGGGCTTGTCTTTGTGGTGAGACGCTGCCTGTAGAAGAAAAGAACAGCCCTTTAGGTCAAAGATCATCGTTACGGTCGGCAACGAGACCCGCGAGCCGTTCTGGGGCGGTAAACCGCCCAGGAACCAGACAGCTGACCTTAGACGTGACCCCAGGACTCGAGGCACCAGGGGGGTTCTGAGGTCGGTGTGTTATCAGGTCTAGTCTTGGCGGTACAGGGGGAAGAGGGGGAGTGATGGACAAGGGCGAGGACGGTCGCTCCACCTGAATCACAGGGACATCAGATCAGCTATCGATCTTCCACACCGGTTTAACTGTACCTCAGGTCAACGTGTGCACATGCATGATGCCTGAACCAGCACGGTCAAATTCCAATGCTGTTTTTCAGAATTCTGTAGATTAGCTGCCACTGTGATCATTTTTTTATTAGTTTAATGCACGTGGAACTGGTAAACTCCATTAGCTAAAAACTGCACAGCCAAAACGAAACAATTGATTTAGATCAGCAATCAAAGCCCAAATCAAATTACCAAATACCAAGAGGCAGAAAAAGCTGCTGCCACGGCACTGTGGGAGATGGAGATGAAAGGTTTTCGATATGAGCTGTGAGCTCACAAAAAAGGGTGGGAAAAAAAGAAGATGGGGGTGTTTCATCTCTGCAGAGACAGGCAAAAAAAAAAAAAAGATGAGAGGACAGAGGAACATGTTTTGCGCAACCTAGGGTTGCCCCGCTGCCTGGGCCAGAAGACTTCGACGCCCGTTCTGTAGGGTGGGGTGTGGCCCCTTCCCCCCTTTCGTTGTTGCCTCCCATCGCCTTAGCCCCCGCTCGATTGCTCAACCTGCGGTGGGGGTCCTCACGTCGGTCATCGTCCTCCTCTTCCACACTGGGAAGAGGGGCGGCCCTCAGCGCCATAAGCACACCTGCAGGCGCCCCCGCTGTAATATTTCGGGTCAACCGGCTCACCCCCACTAGGCTCCGTGCAAATAATCTCACAGCGGCAGAAGGGACATCCTGTCCCCTGACCCTCCGACTCCTGTAACACAGCCAAATGTAACTGCAGGGAGCTAAGGGGGGGGGGGGGGACCGCGGGTTCGTTACTGCAGATCAACTTCAGCAGCGAGCTGCCGTCTCGGCTCACAGCCGAAACCGCCCACGCCATCGTACCTGCCAGGCCGTGAGACAGGAGGTGCACATCAGATGGCCGCAGGGCTCGATCTTCACATCCTTGTCGTTCTCGGCGCAGATCTTACACAGCTGGAAAGTGGAGCCCATCTCGCAGTACAGCTCATATTGCTCCTGGCGGGAGAGACCAATGAGACAGCCATGAGTTCGCAGGCTCGAAAAACTCTCTCACATCCTGACATCCGAGGAAGTACGATTTTCCTTGAAAAAGCGTAGGCGTTTTCTTAGTTTGTATCCTGTGACTCAGCAAAAAAACAATCCTTTTCATGAGCCTGTGCACGAGGACTGGCTGGAACACATGTGGGCTAAGAGGCAACATGGAGAAAATGAGCACACATAGCAGTCAGGTTATTTCTCTCATTTACAACACTGGAGTAGAGGCACAGGAAGGAATATTAATGACAGTAAGGCTCTTCTAGAACACATCTGGCAAACACCACATAAGCATCACTATTTATCTTAGCATGTACAAATAGAAATCCTTTTTATCCGAAAAACGGAAAACCGCAGATGGACAAAAAGGTACACAACGCTGACCTGTGTGACTTTAATGTGGTCCTGAGGGGAAGGCTCACACAGTCCCGTCAGATCTGGGTTTTGCGCCCGGCCGTCGGGAAACAAATAGCTGCAGATTGCAGAAACATGTACAATCAGAAGACACACAAGGAACCTCTCAAAGAGCTTTTTGGGGGTGTCTGACACATTTCACTTCAGCTACTGACTGATGCAAACTGCTAATGGGATGCTGTGTTATTAGTTCAATTATAGCGTACCAGAAAATTCATCTGCTGTCAAATTTCCAGTTTCAGAAAGCAGCATTTGATTACTGGTGGGAAAGATTAGCTTTTGTTGAACAAAGGAAACAAGGCTGGCATGGAGCAATGCTTCAAACGCCCCCCACTAAACCACTACATGAGCTGCACATTAGTCATTTTGTGGAAACAACAATGAAATGACGGGAACAGGGATCACAATCTGATCCGGGCTAGAAAGTAACAATTAAATGTCAGTTAATGCAGAGTTAATTCACTGTTACACTGTATTTCACAAAACTGCATTCAATTAGGACCAACAGGCCAAATGAAGATGGTGAAATGATTGTGCATCACAGAAATGCCAGAATACTCACAATCCTTCCCTGAAGCCATCTATTAGGGCCTGGAATAGGGGTTTATTGTGGGGAATGGTCTGGAGTATGTTTCCGTCTGCGGTCACGTAGCCGATGGCCCACTGGCCCAGCCGCGTACAACTCAGGCGAAAAATGTAACTGAGGAGAGAACCAAGAGCATGCTCGTGACACATCTGTCAGACTGCAAAACAGCTGTGTTTCATGTGTGCTTCTCATGACATGCTAAATATACACAACTATACAGCATACTTTAAACATTTATTTACCCTAAATAAGTAAATACATCTGTCATAATTTTAGAGGACCAACAGACCAAGGGGTCGAATCTGCTATAAAAATCCCCAGTAGTTAAGCTGACACACCAGCAGCAGCTCCAGTCAGACCAAATGCATTTATTTATTTTTGGTGTGTTTTAAAAAAACCCTCCATGCACCACTGATGATCATTTGCAGAAATAGTAAAAGTAAAGACCAAAAATGTTTCTGTAGAACAGTTTAAAGTAGCCAAATGAGTTGAAACAGACTGTTACTCACGGTGTCATCTTTTACTGCTTTTATCCCCTAAGCCAGTACGGTTCAGGATGAGCAGGCACAAATATTTTAAGACCATGTTTCAGCTGCAGCAATCGAGGGAAGCTGTATGCAAACGTAAAAGAATTTCCCACTGCACCACAAAAACTAACTTTAAAAAATGCTGCAGAACAGGAAGAATGGATCCTTGCTCCCTCCCTGTGAAGTGGAACCATCACAGTCGCCATAGGACAAGAAAAACAGCTCCAAACAGTAACGCAGAGCTTTGTTTTGACTTCATATTGTCCAGTGGGCTCTGTGTGAGCTGGCCTGCAACACTGACATCAGCTTGCAGGCCACAATCAAAGCATTGATGTTTGGAACCAGTGCCACGCTGCCCTGGTTCCCATCTTCTCTCCGTGTGTCCCTCTCACACGCGAGCGTGGCCGGCTAACGTCGCCTGTGTTCATTTGGAATAATCCTAGCTAAATGACGTATGAGGGGTGAGCTAACCTGCCGCCAGGCAAGAAGGAGTGTTTCCGTCTCACCTGCCAGGCTTGTGAATGAACTTCTGCAGCCGAGCTTTGACCTCGTCGTAGGTGAGGAAAGCCATGTACCCTGGGTGAGTGACAGCCAGGCTGTTCCAGTTTCGCAGCAGGGACGACCAAGGCTACACACAAACACACAAAGATCAACTTCATAAGAGCATCAGTTTTTTACACTGTATATAAATCAGGGGTAAGCTCTAAAGGCTATTTTGTTCAATTATCAAGACAATGAACACATTCATCTGTGAAGTGGCTTGTATCTAGTGTGTCGCTAAAGGTTTAATTGAATCTGTGGAGGAAAAATGAACCTTTCATTAAAAACCACATGCCGACAGATTTAGGCCAACAGTAAAACCAGGACTTTTCAGCCCTCTGTAGCTTTATGTGGCCACATTTCTGATGGTCCTTTTTTTTAAACACAGGAAGTCACAGATCACAAAGGACAACCGCTGCTCTGCTGGATGCAACTCATTCTCCAAAACCCTGCAGCGTGCAACTGAAACATCTTTCATGTCACAGTGATCACATTCTGAGCTCTTTTTGCCCTAATGTGCACATCTGTCTGTCTGCCATTTTTGTGTTTGAATATGTATTCACCATGGAGTATTTGTCTAAAAAACACAAAGTACAATTGTTCTTTTTTGTACAATGCTAAAATACTAAAGAGTTTTAATCCTTTCCCTGTTTTTTGAAGCAGACGCCATTTAAAAAAAAGACAGATTTAAAAAAAATATATATTCTTGTGTGCTACATATGGAGGACAGAAGTCAAACTGGCCCGCATCTCGCTTCCTTCTCTGTCTAAGGGTCTGTCTAGGGGAAGCATCGTGTCAGCTGAAATAGTTCATGTGTTTCTGGCCCATGAAACATCAAGTAGAGGGAAAAGTTCATCTTCAGCAGTCTGTTTTTGCCTGCTGTTTAAAAGAAATCACAACCGCAGGGTGACAAACCTGAAAAATCTCACTAACAAGTCGACAGCATTAGCTATAAAAAAAGATGTGAAAAATGGCTTGAAGCTGAGTACGTGCTGCTCAAATGACATTTGTTGGTTGGCCAAGGCTTAGAGAGTGCTGCCAGTTAGCGTCTATTGCACTGTGACATCGCTCACTACTTTAGGACTTTTTTTTTTCAGTACAAAGTGAGTAGATAACATTTGTGTTTGTGTGTGTGGACTACCTGAAATAACCTGGTGAAGATGTCAAACTCAAAAACAGAAATATAGTCGTTGCATGTGAGATCGATGGTAGACTTGAGGGCCATGGCCTCCAGTCCAGAACTGATGGGATGAAATTCATGGAGTGACTGACGAAACATCTTCCAAGGCACGATGGTCCTGAACGGCACACGCAGAAGACATATTTATAACCAAAACAGAACAAGTCAGAAATGCAGTTAACCTTTATGCTCTATTGGGCAGATGTGCACTAAAAGCACTGTAGACAGTCTGACATTTACTATATTTAGTCCCTTCCCTAAAAAAATCCTCCGAGGCTCACAGCTAACACCCTAACAACATTAACATTAGACATTATAAATTCTATTTCCCGTGAAGGTTTATGATATTATTGAGTCACATGTGATGAGCGAAACCACCATTCCGCTTCTAAATATAACTTTCCAGAAATACTAAACTGATATAATCAATTTAAGTGCAGTGAGAAAAACCCAGAGAAGGGCTGAGAAATGAGTTTGTCCTAAAGAAGCAGCCACGCCGCTGGCTGATAAGAGTAAGAGAGCCAGAAATACGGCCTTTCTCAGAAACACATTTCTTTGCAGATTCAAGCGAAAGAGTTATTTTTGCCCGATCACCAAATAACTGAGCTGTGAGCTTCTGTGGTGGACTCAAACATGTGTGAATGCAGGAAGAGTCACACTCAAACTCTTTCAAAGCCGAGATCCTTGCGAGAACAAAATTGAATTCGGGCTCACTTGTCTCCAAAGGCACGCCTCCAGAACTCGGCGGCGTCCGCCTTGGTGATGCGGAAGTTGTCCCCTTGAAAGAGGCCATTGGGGAAGATGGCCTTTAGTTCAGCCAGCATGTGGCTGAAAATCAGCGACAGCTTGGTGAGGTGGCGCCTGTGGAAATGAAGATAAGAAGACAAAAAAGAAAGAATTCACACCTGCTTTATCGACTGTAAGAATAAGAATCCCCAGGGGACTTGCGAGCATCACGTTGGACTAAAATAATCCAGTTCCACAAGAAAACGAACAAACAAACAAACAAAAAAACACAGTTCCCACACAGTAAACGTTTAGTGTTTTATATTTTTGATTAAATAAAGTACAGTAAAGTAGTTTTTTAAGTAATAATTTTAGAAGAAATAGACTTGTACCTTAGTAGGGTATTATATTTTTTAGTCACTTGAAATAAAAATCAACAACTTTCTGTTCAAAGGGTAGTTTCCTCAATTTAGACATACACAAAAAATTTAGAGCTGCAAAGTGCAATACGCTGTGCAACCAACTTCCTCTTTTTGCTTGCAGCAAAACTACCCAAAATATTATTAGCTTTGCAGAATGACATTTGACTTTTCACAGTGCTGAAGTATAGCACAACAGACAGAGGTCAGCTAATGTTTAAATCTGAGCTGGAAATGGCTAAAGATAAATATAATCCTGTTAACTTTAACCTTCGCACTCTCAAAATGTTTCTCTGTTACCTCTCACATCTCTAAAGACGGATGCTTAAGTCAAAATAGATGTAGGGTTTCAAACCAAGATTACCATATTTACGCTGCCGCAAGATACAAGCAAGTCACTTTGAGTTCAACTCATCAATCCAGCTGTGACGTGATGAAAGAGAGCGCAGTGATCTGCAATCATGTCAAGTATTCGCCGCTACTGTCAATGTTACCGGTAGTTTGGAGGCTTTTAGCCACGTTTTAAAGTGCAAATCTTACAACCTAAATTCCCTAAAACGAAAGAAGCGTACAACAGCCTGGTAATACTGCCACAGTAGACAACGCGCCATAGTTTCAGACAGTTTCAGACTTCCTAAGAGGCAAGGCCAATGCGTAGTTCAACCTTTAAATAAAACATGAATGGCAAATATAAACTGTAAGAGACTATACGAGGATGGTTTTTAAAATATGCATGAAGCTGGATGGGTGTTGAAGCTAGACGGAGAACGGCTGAGTGTCAGTCTGAAGCTATTTTTTATTGAAGATTAAGGGAAATAAAAAAAAGGGCTCCTTTTCTGGAAACCACACTAAAATAAACCGGAATCCAAAAACCATTATTCCTCAATACCGCCGTAGACGGCACAGTAGGAAGTGTAAATTGTTCTTGCCAAGGCCTGGCAAAGTAAGCTGGTAAATACAGGAGAGAAAAAAAGAAGAAAACAAACACAAAAGCAGGGATAACATAAAGCCATGCTGTCACAGCACTGAAAAGCGTTGCGCTGTGAACAGTATGATTGAAAAAACGCCACAGAAGGAGATTGTTCTCCGCTTTGAGGCCGGCTGAATCAACATGCAGAAGAGAGACGGCGATGAATGTGTGTCCGCGCTGCAGCTGCCCCGCGCTGCACAACACGCCCTGTGAGCACGAGGCGATGGCGGAAAGTGTGAATGGGTGAACGGAGGGGGGGGGGGGGAACGCTCACTAAAGATAGATGGACTGAGGATGAGTGAGCGTCGAGAGCCGGCCAAAATAGACGGGGGCTGACGGTTCACCTCAGAGAGAGCACACAAAAAAACCTGACATGGAAAAGAAACAAAACAAAGAAAAAAAAAAACCTGCCACACCCCACGAACAGCAGCGGCTTTGTATTTATAGCCTCTGAGCAGTAAAGGATCCTCAAACAGAGGACGCCCTTGTAGCTGGATGTCTCATCTGTTGAACTGCTCGGCCCACTTAAAATCTACAGCAGACGTGGAGCCAGATGCCTGGGAGTGGACGCGTTTGAAGCCCAGGCGAACCCTCGTCAGTAATGCATGCGAAAAATGGAGGCCTTCAACTGCGCTCGGCATCTTTCATCCCTGCGGAACTCATCGCCGTGGCTCCGCTCTGCCTCTGCCAGCGTCATATCAGTTGAGACAGGCGTTGGGGAGCCAGCGTCTTCCTGTATTCTTTACTGGCCGTCAACTCAGAGGGATTTAGCTGCTGAACCTCACTTCCTGAGGCGACGTCACCACTTTTCTCTCTCCCTCCTCTGACCAATTATCGCCAAGTCACAGGAGCTCATCGTTTCTTAGTGAAATCAAATGCATCAGATTGTGAATTTCCCTGGAAGATTAAAAATCTTCACTTAACATCACATTTGGCTGCGAGTAGTCGGTTTACTGCATTCTGTCACTGACCATCTACGAATCAGGTTGCATTCCTAACGCCGTCTTGAAAAGGATTTAGCAGAGTAACAAATTACTCAAGTCAAATGTCATCACCACGTCTGTACCTCCACATTGAACGCAAACATATTAAGGCATTTAGCTTCCGTCTCTGGGTTATTTGTGGACTTAATCTCTCATTTCGCTTCCAGGCTAGTTTAATGTCTAAAGAAGTCAGAGCTCGCCTCTGAGCTTCAGAGATTTGTACGTGCTACTTCAGAATTCATATTCTTACATATTTACCACTTCGAACCGACAGCTAAAATCACAATTCACTAGCAAGTACTGAACCTCGAAAGTCGCTTGACACATTTTCAGTGATTCTTTTCCTGAACAATATTTCCCTAAGCACCGATGCACAGATCTACAAGTGTGCAGTTGAACATCTGTTGAAAGGTGTCACGGACACGGCGAAGGCTGTGTGGGCGCGCCCACGTCAAAACTGACTAACCTGGCAAGGTACGTTAGCAAAGCGCACGTGGTACGGGTGTGATATGGACATGAATAATGAATGTGAGAGCAAAAGCTGGGCACACTGCATCCAGCTTCCACGGTGGATCAGGACTGCTTTCTTTTTGGTGCCGGACCCCCTAACAAAAGACAGAAAATTGTCGTGAAACCAATGAGTATACTTTTTAAAAAAACAGGCCGTAAGAGGGAGTGTCTTGTTGTTTAGAAAAGCCCTGTGGATCATTCAACTCTGTAACAACTTGGTGAAAGATAAACACTGAGCAAAGGCTTATCCGTAAACTAGCCGAATATCAATGCTGCTGTGTGAGACAGAATAGAAAACTAACATCACTTAAAAAGTTTTACGTTTTGTACAAAGCCCGAGGTGATGAATATGGAGCCAATACTAAAGCTGCGGCGAAACGGGAACATCATAACATAAACCACCCAACTCGGATGGACCAGAGATCCTGACGCTGCTAGCAGTGTTTGCTTTTGCTCCTCTTCACTGACAACGATGACCACGAAAACAATTCAAAGACTTTTTCTTAAACGGAATAATAGCTTTTTTGTTCACCATCCCCTTCGTGCTATAGGGTGACCTCTGACCTCGCAGCTGGCTGCTCCCTTCCTGTTTCCGGCTGGCTGTGATAAAGTTAGTAGCCACCCAGGACTGTGCTAATGCGCAGCGGTTCGGTCGGCAAAGGTCAAACTTTTAGAATGGGAGCCCTAATTTACTTGTATTTTGAAGAAGTCTCTAAATAATCAGATTTATAGGCACCAGTCAATAATGGGTGTCTGGCAAGATGAATATTAAAATCACACTATGTAGAAAAAAAACAAAGAGTAAAACAATCACTGTGATCTGGTCAAAGTGATCACTGAACACCAAGGACAATGTGGCAGAGCAGACCACAATTTAAAAGAAATGTAATTCCTGACCTTTGGAACACAATGGATTACGCGCTAGCAAATCTGTTATCAATTACCATCTTGCTCGGGCCATCATCTCAAATTTAACTATATGGAAGTGGCTGGACTCCAGATGTGGAGACAGGCATAATACACTTCTACTTCCTTGTTGTGGTTTTCTTTTCAAAGCTCTTGATCTTTTATTATCCTACAGTACTCGGACATGTGCATGCTAAATAAATTATGCGCATGCATTCATCATAAGGCCCGTTGCAAGTTGAAAACAATGCAGACTTACTTATGTCTTAAACTTAACTTACTTAAGTTATAAGTCGTTAGGGTCTTGCTCTTGCTGGGAAAAACCCATGTGTAATGCATAATTTGCATGAAACACGCTCTTGTTTACGCACATTCCTCATATGGGTCACTTGAACCCCTTTGCATAAGAGGAAACGTTTATGCTGCTTATCTACGACGCCCTGATGCATTTTACTGTGCTGAGTAGTGCTAGAACATGTGTTAAATTAGATGCAAATTTCAAACCTAAGCAGACTTTCCAGCAGCCTCTAAGACGTTTAGTATATTTTTAAATGCAGAGTGCCAATCTGATGTACCGGTAGTTCGTTTATGAAGAAGAGTAACTACAGCGATGCTGTCTGAGTAGTCCGGAGACCTTTGCCACTTTGGCAACTTTAGTTGAGGGCAAAATATTAAATTCACGCTTGAGAATAGAGAACTTGGTTCAAACAGAAAAAACTAAAAAAAAAAAACAGGTACTGCTTACACTACAAAACTTTTTATAGTGGCTTCGGAGGTTTGCTGCAGGAACTATTGATGACACGGTTAGACAACGAGACGCACAACGGCACCAGGCACCTGTTCCAACCCGGGCAAGACGCAGCCTTGTTCTCCTTTCTGCACCAGTTCACCACCGCAGAAGTCTTCTAATAATGCATTCCTGCAATAATACAAAACTCTAACACCCAAAGGGGCTATCATCTGAAGTACAACCAAACAAACCTGATGTTTTTGCAGTGAGTGGATGAATGCAGATGATGAGCGAGTGACAGACTGCTGATGAGATCCTGCCAGGCAAGCCTGAGCAGTTCAGCTGCAGGCTGGATGAAGCTGGAGGGAAGTCCTTTTTTACATACTATTGTAAAAATATCACTAAAGAATGTGTGGAATGCACTTGTCCCATTGTAGACGGGACCACAGCCAAACGGTGTCAATAATGGAAGGTGGATATGATGACCACGCAAGAAAAACAGGCAGCGCTCAAGTTTCAGGGTGCAGATTTACCAACTTCCCACGGAGTCGATTAAAAATGATTTTATCAGGGCTATAGCTGTTAACTCACATGGTTTACGTGGCCAGCTAATAAACAAACACCAACTACAGATGAGATGTGTATAGATAAAAAAAAAAAAAAGGAACAAACCACAGGAAGCGATGTTTACAACAGAGCAAGGCAGCGCATCCATCACCTCCTGGAGCCGGCTCTGCACAGTTGCATCATGTTGCAGCGTATAAACCACTCATATCCTGTGAGCAGCTGCATCTATCACCAGAGGCCAGGATGCGGCAGCAGATTAGCCCAGGAAGACGATCAAACGCGGAGGTCAAAGCAGTATCCGGTTCAAGCCGCGGGGGGTGGGAGAGGATTCTGAAGAGACGCTCAACGGCCTTTCACTGGATTACTCTGCTCGAGAAAGAGGGGGACCTTTATCACATTTATTATAGTTTTGTCTGCCTTTAAGCAATTAAAAGAAGAACTACATATTCTACCGTTTACATATTCATGAGTACAAATTAGATCCGCCTGAAGGATGTGAAGAAACGTCAGCTTTGGCCTTCTGAAGGTCCTCTGATGGGAACAACTCAAACAGCCAATAAAGTTTACACACTCGGCAAAGGGTGGATTACACCTTTCCCCCAAAAAAGGAACAACAAACGGACATTTGGAGGCCACACAAGGCCTCAAATGTGTTAGGCCGAACACAAAGAGGAAGTGAGGCAAAGAGGAAGAGCTGACTGGGTTGTGTGGAGTCTGACAGAATATCGGCTGTAAATATTCATAACTCGAAAAGCACTCGTAGCGGAGGCGCTTCAATCCGCCTCCCATTCTACACCAAAAACGGACACACTGCACCTCTCAGACCAATGACTGTGACAGTCGCTCCCGCACCAGCTCAAAGTTCTGTGACAGCACAACAATCTTTGGTCTACACAAGAGCCTAGATGGATGAATACAGGGAGGAAAACCCTTGAGAAGAAGCTGTGGTGAAGTCCGCACAGCCTCGAAACAGAGCAGCTGCGTTTACAGCGTTGCTGAAATCTGATCTCTCATTTTTACCCCCAGAAAAAAAAGCCTTCCTGAAATATTTAGTTCCTCATCACCGTTAGAGTCCATTTCATGAGAACTGACCAGCGCAGGCCTCTTAAGTGGTGTCAAATACAGGTTTTTGCATTTCAAGCTGACCTGAGGAACACAAAAGTTCCTAAATTATCAAGTTTTCGTTTTCCTTTCAAGTTTTCTAGCTATTTCTTGTAGTAGGAATTTTAAAACTGATCTTTTAATGTCATTCATTACTTTTTGTAGTGTGTTTAAGTGCCCTATACCCTTTGGTTAGAGTCACCGCCACCCACTCCACACACACACACACACACACACACACACACCCTAACCCATGTATGTCAGGCCCATGTGTGTGTCCACTGTAATGATTCGAAAAAACTTGAAAGGCTTTTAGAAACGAGCCCTGTTACCGGCTCACGGCTGCTGGTGGAGACAGAAGCTTCCTATTACATCAAAAGCTCCATCAGAAACAGGAAAAAGGTTGAAATGCGCAAACACAAACAGCATCACCACAACAACATCGGACAAAATGTGCAATCGTTCATGCGTGCCCTTTTCACCTTTAACCAGCCCTAACACTTTAGCCTGTCCCTGACAGGCTTCTGAACTCAGCACATCTGCGGGTGGATTGATTTCACATGTTGATTGGTTAAATGGCTTCTTGCTGTGCTGCGATACCAAAAGTGAAATTTTCCACTGTTACCTCAGCCAAACTTTTTTTTTTTAATTGGGACGTTTTCAGGGAAATGATTAGACATTAGCGTGAATCTTTGAATGTGGAATTTCCCATAAGCCCTTGCTTCACCGAGAGGAAATCCCACAAACGCGCCACCTCCTCAGAGCCACTCTATTCCCTCGTCGTCAATGCCAGAGGCTTATCAAAGGTCCTCTGTTGTTTGTCCTTTCCTCCATTGCATTAGTTCCGCTTTTTACCACTTATGACAATGACTTACCGTAAAAACCGGACTATAGAGCGCACCTGATTATAAGCCGCACCCACTACATTTTTAGAGGAAAACCGATTTTGTACATACACAAGCCGCACCTGTATATAAGCCGCATATGCCCACATTAAAACATGTAAACATATTTACAAAGAAAGACGGTACACAGAGAGAGTTTTCAAAGTTTTAAGAATATACCTTAGCTTTTCTTTCCAAACAGTGCCTGTGACGCGGCAGTAACACAGCAGGAATACGGTAGCACAGCACTAACAGGGCTGGTTAAAAAAAACGGTAAAAGTCACTGAAAGCCAGCTCGACTGCTTTTAACTTGAAAGCTGCGTCATATGCATTTCTTCTTGCATTTTCCATGATGAGGGTCTGTTCATGCTAATTTTATTCACGGACAAAGCGCGAGGTTACGTTAAACTTGCATCTTCCTCGACACATATATTCCACCGGTCTCACTCTTACCTTTTCTGCTCGAGCGCCCCTGGCGGCCGTTAGAAAAAATGCATACATTAGCCGCATCATTGCATAAGCCGCAGGGTTGAAAGTTTGGGAAAAAAGTAGCGGCTTATAGTCCGGAATTTACGGTATATATCCGATGGCCTGGGAAAAAAATATAAAAAAATTCATACTCCGGCTGCAGTCACATGTTGGAAAATAACAACTGAAGATGAGCCTCAATGGTAAAGTCTGTGAAAGGTGGAATTAGAATTACAAGTGACAATGGATCAAACGCGATGCAGAATTCTGATTTCTTCACAGCTGACAAAGCCACATCAATAGATTAGATTAGATTAGATTCCTGGATTAATGTGGCCCGTGCTGCCTGTTAAACATGATCAGAATGACTTGTTAATGTGTCATAACCCCATTTCTACATTAATAACAGCATTTTTGCACCATAAAAGTAAAAATGGTTTGATGACGTTGAAGTTACAGAAACAGGAAAAAGGTTGAAATGCGCAAACACAAACAGCATCACCACAACAACATCGGACAAAATGTGCAATCGTTCATGCGTGCCCTTTTCACCTTTAACCAGCCCTAACACTTTAGCCTGTCCCTGACAGGCTTCTGAACTCAGCACATCTGCGGGTGGATTGATTTCACATGTTGATTGGTTAAATGGCTTCTTGCTGTGCTGCGATACCAAAAGTGAAATTTTCCACTGTTACCTCAGCCAAACTTTTTTTTTTTAATTGGGACGTTTTCAGGGAAATGATTAGACATTAGCGTGAATCTTTGAATGTGGAATTTCCCATAAGCCCTTGCTTCACCGAGAGGAAATCCCACAAACGCGCCACCTCCTCAGAGCCACTCTATTCCCTCGTCGTCAATGCCAGAGGCTTATCAAAGGTCCTCTGTTGTTTGTCCTTTCCTCCATTGCATTAGTTCCGCTTTTTACCACTTATGACAATGACTTATATATCCGATGGCCTGGGAAAAAAATATAAAAAAATTCATACTCCGGCTGCAGTCACATGTTGGAAAATAACAACTGAAGATGAGCCTCAATGGTAAAGTCTGTGAAAGGTGGAATTAGAATTACAAGTGACAATGGATCAAACGCGATGCAGAATTCTGATTTCTTCACAGCTGACAAAGCCACATCAATAGATTAGATTAGATTAGATTCCTGGATTAATGTGGCCCGTGCTGCCTGTTAAACATGATCAGAATGACTTGTTAATGTGTCATAACCCCATTTCTACATTAATAACAGCATTTTTGCACCATAAAAGTAAAAATGGTTTGATGACGTTGAAGTTACAAAGACCAACCACGACCTAATATCTAAAAAACAAAAAAGAAGAAGAAAACACAATAGTTGGCAGCACACAAAGCTGTTCTAAGTAAGGAGAGATCAAGTGATCAGGTGACGACTTTGGGCTGTGGGAAAACGTGTCTCGGTAGATCCCAGAGATAAAGATTCACACATGCAGGCAGCTGCAGAAGAAAAGCGCGCTCAGATCACAGATGCTCGCGAGCGCCAGCCGCAACGACTCTTGTGGCGACACCCACCGAGGAGGCATCGCTCTTCATGTAAATGAGCCAGACAGGTGATAAGCGAAGGAACGGAGGGCGGCACTCACCGAGGCTGCGAGTTCTCCTCGTACATGCGTTCCTTCCCCTCCTTGAACAAGCTGATGGTCTGCTTGGTCTTCTTGGTCAGGTTCTCCATGAAGACCCGGAAGTATTCGTTCTCCCCCAGGGTCTCCATTTTACCCTCGTAGCGAGACAAGATGGTGCGCAGGTGCTGGTAGGTGTCTGGCAGCAGGTCCAGGATGTACGGGGGGCTGTTCTTCAGAGCCAATTTGGGGTTTTGACACAAGCGCACCACCTGCGAGAAGAGAGAGAATGTCGAGTGGGGGGGGGGGGGGGGCAGTACAAAACAAGTGGGTGCAAGTGAAAAAAAAAAAAAAAAGGGGGGATAAAATCAACACAGATGTGCAAAATTTAAAACACAGACGAGACCGGGTCTGCATAACGTGGCTTGTTTCCGGGGCTGGAAGCACCTATGTGCAACACGCCACCTTAGTCTTCCGGCCTGCTGGGGTAGCTGGATATCACCGCGACAACAAGATTGCTTCCCTTGGTTACGATGCTCTTTGGCGGTTGATGCCTTCCACAATCAATAATTCCAAATGAACGCCACCAGCCTCTCTGCTTCCTCGGCGTGTTTAAAGGAGCCGCCGTGTTTACACATTTTAACCTGCCCAGATGTGTTTGTGCATCGCCGCTGTGCAAATCTGATCAGCAGAGGAAGTCGGACTCGCCACCAAACGAAGGCTTTTGAGTCCCCCCCAAAAAAAGAAGCCTGAGCTGCTCTGTGAGCAAAATCGCCAGTTCCTACAAAAATACAGCGAAAACATCCCTGTGGATGCCCTCGTTTTCGCCACTGTGGTCTCCATTTTTCCTTTAAATTCCGCGCCTGGCCGTCCCGGCTTGAACCTGAGCCGGCTCCTCAACTGCAACAGGGCCCGAACAATCGGCTGTCAACAACAGGACATGGCTCATTCTTCTGCGGACCTGAGAACAGGATTGTCCGTGAATAATTCCCCGCTATTGGGAAAGGAATATGGTGGGAACAATGGAAGAATGCGAGTTGCCCTGCTTTACTATAAAACCATCAGCTCGCCAGGAGGAAAACAACACTTCAAAAGCCCGATGAAGATCAGGTCTTATCCATCATCTTTCTCATATGGATGGTAGATCTTGGTGTGCACGGTGGTGGAGTCATTCATGGAATTGCGCATTTCTGTCAAGAGGGTTACCCTCCGAATCTGGAAGCGAGCGAGCAGGCTTTATTTCCTCGTGTTCAAAATGTCTGGCCTGCATTTGTGAATGCAGCAGTGCGCTCACGCAGCCACTTTATCATCACTGTATCAAATGTCTCTGATGAAGAATGAGGTCACATTTGACTGGTGGGATATTTTAAGCCAACACAACTGAGGATTTTAGCATGCAGGCCTTCAAACAGGTTGGATCATTTCATACGGGCTCAGATCATGTAGTAAAGGCAGATTATCAACTCGTATTTTTTAAAAAAAAAAACCCATGACAAGAATGATTTGAGTAACAAATGCACCGGTTTTTGTTCCTGTTTTCTAGCGGCTGATATCTGGACACGAGGCCATTGAACTGAAACTGAAAAAGGCTTCAGTGTCCCCACCGACATCGTTCCCCTGTTCCACTGACCCTTCCCCAGGCCTCCAGATGAAGGTCTCTGCTGGTTATGTTTCAGACCAGATAAGAACGCTGCCAACGCCAAAGTCATGTCAATCAAACTGAGCTGAAGCAAAATACAAACCGGCCCCAAGTTAAACCGCATTCCGCTCACCTTTTCTTCACCCCGTCCGTAACTTTCCTCACTGCCATTTTCATTTCGGCCATCCAGTGGTTCACGTTTACTGGCTGTGCACTTAAAATCGGAGCTGTTCAAAGTTTAACCAGCTTGACGAAAAGTACAGTTAAGCTCTTATAAACAGTTACTTTAAAGAATTTAATCGTTACTCTAGCTCTTAGGAAGCCTTGAGACTTGGAAAACTGGTTTGACCTAAAGGTTTACACCATTTTCTGAACATTTTCAACACGCAAAAAGACAGCTGACTGAATAAATCCCCATATTTGATACACATTTATCAATAAATAGCACACAGCATGCCACTGGATGGTACTACACACATAGTTTTGATTAATGGAGAGCAAATCAACCCAAAGCACACGGTAATAAAACAGCAGGGGCCAACAATGGCTGAACTTTGACACTTGACACGTTCAGCAAACCTCAGAACAAAGCACACCTGCCTTTAAGTTAATTTTAACAACTTTCCAACAAGAAATGTTCAGAAAGGAACTCAATTATCATTGTCTCATGGTTGCAGCCTTTGTATTCTTGCACCGTGCTGTACAATCTCTTTAGCATTTTAGAGATTCCAGCAAAGCCACCTTGTAATTTTTTGGCCTTTAAGACTCCACTTCATAACTCTTTCTCCTGCCACTCAACTGTTGACCCAGGTCTGAATAATACGGTGTTCCACGCTGTCCAGGCGCTCTGTCAGAATGTTTTAATGAGCCATTTCTGCAATTGTTTATCAGAAAAAAATGGCTGCAACATTGCTCATTTTCTTATAATCGTTTTACGGACAGAGTTCCTCCTCAAATGTGGCCGGCAGCTGAGTCACAATCTAAATAAACTGAAATGTGGTTTCTTAATAACAGCTTTGCGAAAAAAAAGACTCTAAACATCAGAGCTCAGACGTAAGGCCTCAAAGAGGAAGATGAGAAACAAAAGAGTGTCTTGTCTTCCTATTCACTGTAATATTGCTGTGTGTATCTCACAGGAAACTGGGGGTCAAACTGTTGCAGACTTTTCCGAGAAGTGAATCTGTGAAATGAGTCTCCCTGTGAGGGAGCATAATCGACACTTTTTTAAAAAAAGAAGTATTTTACATATATTTTCTGTCCCATTATACAGTTTTCTCCAGCTACAGTTGGGTAAAAAAAAAACACAACAACTTTGCAATAACTGCACATCAAGCAGAAACCTACAGTCCCCTCTAGCTTTAGTAAATTCTAACAACAGTACAGACTCAAAACTCTTGGCAGACTTCTTTTTAGGACAAATTAGTCTCTGTGTTAATGGTTCTTAATAAAATATAGCAAGCCCAAGCTAGTTTAAATACAGCACGATAAGACAACAGAGAAGGGATAGATACGTTTAAAGAAACTCCCTCTCTGTTCTCTGTTCAAGATAACTTTAACGTTATTTAATTTGCACATTTCTCTGACATTTGAGACTGAAACAGTAGTAATTAGCTAACGTTGGCTAGCCGTGTATTCTCCCCAGTGTTAGCCACAACAGACCCGCAGAAACGCAAGATTAGCTAGCTTACTGCTACTTAGCAGCAGCCTAGCTAGCGATGGTATCCGCCGAACTGGCTGTCCTTGCTGCTTAGTGTATGCTGCTTGGAAATTACAAACCTTGTCCATGAGTTTCCAGCATTTCTCTACCGTCTTTTTGTCCACGGCCCCGGGCTGGTGATGGGAGTGGAGGTGGTGATGGTGTGGCTGGAAAGTAACCTTCATCATTCCAATGAGCCCCCCACCTTTCTTCAGGTTCCCTGCCATGGCTCGGGTAGGGTCGGCCAGAGCGGCAGACGGGTGAGGCAGGGCAGTTGGTCGGGGGGACCGAATCGCCGCCTTGACTTAGGTGGACCTGGCGGTGGTGATCCGGAACCCCCCGGCGAGGACAGCGCCCGAGCGGCTAATTCGAGCCACGGTCCGACAGGGGGGGTCGATGGAAGGAGGGATGACTATCGCCTAAGGGATCCCATCAGCACATGCGATCCTCAGATAAATGTCCAAAATTCGACTAGGACAAGCCAGCGGGTCCCTCGCACCGTGTGTCGGCCGTTCCGTGCTGCAGCTAGCAGCGCCGCCGCCGCGCTCGCTCCTTCTGCAGAGACCGCGCAGGCTAATTAGCAGAGCACCAGACCTGTCTCCGCTCGCCCTCGGCCGGAGGACAATGGCACCGTTTCTCCGCCCGGAAGCCTGGTGCAGTGGCTCGTCCGCTCTTCTCCTGTCAAGCCACGATGTCGTCCCCCCTTTTGTCAGCCGCAGCTTTCGCCTGTGCGCTGTCCTCGGGAAGTGGAGCGGCTCTGACAGTGTCAGCGCCTCTCTCTCTCTCTTTCTCTCTCTCTCTCTCCGGGCCGAGCGGCGGCGACGACGGCGGCGGCGGCAAGAACTCGCGGTCGCCGACGAGGGAAGTTGCTCTTTAAACTGCGTCAGCGCGGGTGAACCAGGACACGCGGGATTTAAAACATCGCTCGGTATTTTTCTGCTTCCCTCCGTGACGCGTTTGTGTGGCCTTTTCCTCTCCTGCACGTCTCCTTCCGTTAACCCCCTCTTCCCAAACTACACGCCTTCCGCGTGCGCGTTCGCGACACGTGGACGCAGCCGGCGGCGCGCTTCAGTCTGTACAGCATTCATAAAACGTGCGCGTGTCCACACACTCACGCGCTCGCTTACGCTTACACACACACACACACACACACAGGCAGGCCTGGTCTCCCTTGACAACAAAGACGCTTTTACATCAACGTGAAAGCGCGGAAACAGGGACACGTCTGTGCGCGAGGCCCTCTGAAATTTTGATTGGCTGACGTAGCTGTCAATCACGCAGCCCCTTGACCCCTCTGAAGTACGGCAGATAGTAGGAAGTTTCAGAGAAAACAAACAAACAAACAGACAAACAAAACCAAAAAGATGATGCAGAAGAATTCTGAAAAGGGCTGTGAGTTAGATTTGAGTTTTCTGTTTATTTGCTTGTTTCCAAATAGTTTTATTTTAGGTCTAAAAGCAAATGCAGACGAGCACTCTGGAGCACTCAGTCTCTCAGTGAGCAGTTGCAAGTTGTATACACATGCAATAAAGAGTAAATAACCTTTTTCTGCATTTAAAAGCAGGAGC
Organism: Tetraodon nigroviridis; assembly: GCA_000180735.1. Classification (NCBI taxonomy): domain Eukaryota; kingdom Metazoa; phylum Chordata; class Actinopteri; order Tetraodontiformes; family Tetraodontidae; genus Tetraodon; species Tetraodon nigroviridis. The sequence goes on along the minus strand of CAAE01014537.1, from coordinate 1,992,475 downwards.
AATAATAATGTTTATAGTTGTTGAATTTGAGTTTTGAACACACACTGACTTGACCTTTCATTTCCAGTGTCCAAAGCAAATGACCTGAACTGTGCGATAAACCACAGTATTCTTGTTTTTTATACTCTATGATGCCTATTTTGAAAGCCTGCTGCGATAATATCAGAAGTATTGTGGCGATTATGTCAAACAAGCCCAGTCCGACAGAGCCGGGTTGAAGAGGCGCGTAAGCGACATGGAGCAGAGGCTGCATCAGGAGCGACAAGGCCTCAGGGACGTCACCTCTGGTGAGGCACGCACGCAGCACGAATCCACAATTAGACTCCCTCTCAATTAGGGGAGATAAAGGATCCCCCTGGGGGTGGGGGGTGTGCAGGGCCATGTTTTCCCAAGGTTGGGGCAATTTCTGGGGTTTAGAAAGCCTAATTGGCAGCGAATTAATCTCTTTTCTGCACAAGTCCTCAGAGGGAATCAGGGACGCCGACGACATTGTTGAAGCGAGTGTCAGTCACTGCAGAGCGGAGCCATCAGTACCGAAGGACCCAGGTCCGCCCTGAGCTGGGTTTGGGTCTGCACAAAGGCACTGTGCTTTTGGTCCATGCATGCATGCACGCATCCATGCATCCGTGCTTTCTTTCATCCACCCATCTCTTCATCTATCAGTTCCATGCCTTGCTTTGTGCAAGGAGCTGTACACGTTGCATCCTTGCATTGTAACCCTTTTCTTTGTCAAATTTTAAGCATTTTAAATTAGAACAGCATTTTGCTTGTGAAAATTGCAAACCAAATATTCAAATTTCCTTTCGGTGGCGCAGAGGGTTGTTGATTTAATCCTGGACTCCTGGGGGCCACATGCCCAAGTGTCCTTGAGTAACTAAAACCCAGATTGCATTCCTGGTTACCTCACTTGCCCCTGTGAGTTGGCTGTGAGTATGAATGTGAGGTTTACTCCTTTCTGTAAAGAAAATTCCGTGCATGTGGTTATAGAAGTATGATTATAATTAGAATGTAATCATCCAATTTTTGTTGCCGCTGATCTTTTAATTTCTAGGATGAGGAAACGATATCAGCCTGATATTTAGATTGCTTCTCCTTCTACAGGAGACTCTGGACACGCTGATTACCCAGCTGTCTGCCGCTTGGCGGGGATGGGAAGGCGAGGGCACAACCCTCCATTATAATTACAATGAGCCGCTCTTTGAATTTGGCCTGAGCGCCTTGAACGTGGGAAAGACTGACCTTCCAGCTGCAGTGTGCCTCAGCCAGGTGCTTTTGTCCAGTAGTTTGTCAGAGCCGGATGTGACCAATTCAAATGATGTCACTGAGAGCATCCTTTTGTTTTCTGGGATTAATTATGACTGTTACACAGATACATCATCATGAAAGCAAAAGGATGTCCAATATTTACTAGTTTAGCATTTATCTGTAATGTTGCTAACGGCCACTAGAGGTTGCACATGAGTCCCTCTTGGTTATAGGAAGACAATTAAAATAGAACACTCTGTTTAATAGCTTTATATGCATGTGTATGAGATTTTCCTTATTGGAATACTGTTCCTCAATGAAATAATGTGAAGTATATGGATCTCAGTGCCATAATGTGCAGTAGAGACACAAAAAAGGTTGAGATATGAAACGAGGAAATTGCATTTCTGCTGTACTAGAGGCCAGTTATGGGACGAGGCGATGGTGTTTGTGCTGGCTGCAGGAACCACAGATGTGTATATAAGAGTACATCACCATGGCCACGGAGCCACCCCCCCCCCCCCCCCCACCTCACCCACCTCCAGAGTAAAAGCGCTTTTATTTAACCCACAAAATGGGAAGAAAGTACAGAAAAGTAAACAAGTTCAGCAGGAGGCGCACAAATGAAAACAAGAAACAGCCAAAAACAACAGTTAATGATGCAGGAAATATGATTTAGCTGCACTGCATCGATAAATGAAGACTTCCCCTGCAGCGAGCCAGATAAACCCTTTTTTTAAACTCCCCAGTCTTGTCTTCTTTTTTTTTTTTTTACGGCCTAGTGAAGCAAGTTTTTCTAGCCTTCTCATCTGCAAGGCAATGAATCATTTACCAAAGGATTAAGATAATTTTGTCTTCTAACAGCCAATTAACACAGGAACTGGAAAGGCCTCCAAAAACCAATATTTTCTCTTTTAACCGCTGACACCTTCGCAGAGTTTCTCTTGGTTTGGGGTTTAAGGAGGCCGGTTGCTGTTGTCCCAGTGGCGAGTTGTCACAGTATTCTCACAGGATCGTGTCTTTCTGAAGAACTAAAACAAAAAGTGCGTGTGAGGCACCACAGCTCCAAAGTAAATGGCGGATATACAGTCTTTGCATATGCAGCTAGAGAAGTTTGTCTTTGTGAACTGAAGGAGTTTCTATTAGAAGTATGCCATCGTTTAACTTCTGCCTCCCTCAAAGATGAACGGCGTTGTCAGTTAAACATAAGGAAACCCTGAGTCACGGCAGAAAAATGACGTGGTGATGTGTCGGCTTCAGAACGTTAATTCCGTTAACAATGGCTGCTTTTATACATTCAGTCTTTCACCGCTTTGCTGATGAATAACTGATGGTGCTGCACCTCGCTGTAGTTTGCTTCAGCTACTGTTAATCTTCACTTGTGAGGACACGGAGGTGTGTTATGGATTTTCCAGGCCTTTATCCTGACCACTAAAATAAATGCGTCACACGATCTAACACTGAGCGAGTCGTGATGCACCAGTGATGAATCAGAACACAAAGTAAGCAAAGCTCAACTTTATTTCTCTGAAAGACAAACGATGTTTTTATGTTATGTTCAGCATCAGGTGTCAGCCTTGCCAACCTCAGCACGACCTCTTGACCTCTGCGTACCTTTTCCTTGATGCGTCAATGAGCTCTTTTTAATTCATTTCCATTACTTTCACCAAGAAATGTGCGCTGTGAATACACAGACTGGCCTTATCAGTAAATTTGGAATATAATCCTGGTCTCTTTAGTGGCTGGGATTAGTGGGCACACATGTGCAATGCAGCACCTTTACACTCACAAAAGGAGGCATTTTTATCTTTAACAGACACCTGCAATAGCTTTCTGTTTTCCTTCCAAAATTGAGGACCAAGGACCTAAAAAAGGAAGGTAAAAATGACCCGTTTCCCTTTGCTTTCCACAGAAAGGGCTGACAAACAAAGTCACACTCTTCAAGTATAGAGGATGTGAGCTGTAAGCATGACGCGGGACGGACTCATCAACTACGTGAACGTTGGTATTGCCTAACGCTACACTGAGCTAATCATGAGGGGTGAAGAAGATTTTTACAGTCTGCAGGCACTCAAAGCTGATCACTGGCCCCATAAATCCAGCAGCAGATGAGAGGCGGCGCCGGGATGGAGGGGCCACGGTAATGACATACGGGCGGTACGTCACACGTGCGTGAGTAGCTGCAGAGAATCACTGAGGCGTGGAGGTCGCTGACGTCCTGACACGACCTGTCAGCACTAATGCTGCAGCGGGGGGAAATCACCTCCGCCCGACCATCTCTGGTAGATGGACTGTAATTAGAAGCACGCTTGACCCAAGCTAATTCACCACATCAGATGTGGGAGGGTGAAAAGGCGGCTCTGGGAGTGACTGTCGTGTTTACACAGCTTCAAAGGTGCACATCCTACGAGCGCACGATGTGGAATTCTTCTCCCAGTGGAACTGTAAATCCGGGTTCAGACAGTATGTACTGTGACAGATCTAACCATCTTAGAAGGTCAAACACATCAGAGTACAGAAAGCAGAACCAGAGGTGCGTTTTAGAAATGTGGAGCAGAAAAAAAAAAATCTATGTATACATTTAAATATAAAATATAGCAGCCAAATTCTGTCATCGCTCTCGGTCGTGTTCCAGCAAAGGCCACCCAGTGTTTCAGAGGGATTTGTTTTAATTTTTACTTCACCGGCTTCTACTGCCTGAGGTAATTGGCAATCTCGTTCCAACTACGCTTGATTTAGCAGGCCCGTAAATTTTTTCAGTATTTAAGGAGTTAGCATTGGCTGCAGCCAGGGCTAACTCTCATGAGTTTAGTGGCATTCAATGAATGGATTAAAACTTTTTTTAATAAAGCCGCTAAAGAAAACGGTGGACTTTTTTTGCTCTGCTATTTGCCTGGCAAATTATCCTCAAAAGGTGTTTTATTTAAAAAAAAAAAAAAAAAAAATCATTTAGAGTCTTTATTAATTAGCACATGTTTCTACTTTTCACTGTAAAGACTGACATCTCCTGGGTGTGCACATTTATACTGTATAATAAGGCTTTAAATGGCTATTACTGCACTTCAGAGTAACATTCTTGGTCTCCCGGTATTTAAACACCTTTAGCAGCACAATAATAGTGCATTAGCAACAGGGGACAACACTGGCTTCCACAGGGTCCACGTTAATTTAAAACAATGATGCATTTTTGTGTGTTTGCAAAGAAAGCCCCCTCAAACCACTCATTTGTGTTTTTATTCAGTCAGGGCACACAATTAGTACAATTGTGCTAAATCTGCAGTTAACATCTGCCTCAAAAAAGATAAAAAACAAAGACCGAGTAGGCGCAGGTGCTTGGCAAAAACAAAGAGGCAGCGAGGGTCAACGTGTGTGTGGGAGACGGGTCTGTTTGAATCATTCACCAGATAAGTGATTTCATGTTCCAGCTTCAATTTTGGAGGTGAAAATGTGACCTTTTGTTCCAGCAAAGAGGCTGAATGATCAACAGGTCGGGTGACTGTTTAACAGTGACTCCAGTTTTTGGGGTGTGTGCAGCATTTTAAATAAAAGACGCCTGCAAATATAGCACAGTGGCAGCTTTCAAGCTGCCGTCTGCTGGTGGCCTGCTTTTGAGGGACTGACTGACAGAACCTGATGAGCAGATTTACAGTGATGGGCACTTCAGCGATAAGCAAGCGTCTGAGCGACAAGGAATGGTACAGGGACATGTTGGAACCAACACAGGTGACTCTGTACAAGACGGAACATAAAATCCACCGAGGATCCCCCCGCCTCACTTCTGCTAATATGATTCAAAAACATAATAAACAATTTAACTTTATCAGTTCTACCACAAAATAACAGATCCTTTAACATTAAACACAACTTTGAATATTACAAGAATATCCTATAATTCTGAGTTGAGCACCTTTTGCAAACTAAAGGTATAAAAAAGTGAGAGGGCGTCTTTCAAAACACAACGAACATTTGTCTTCTCCCTCCGTGAACACCTGCCGACCCGTCTGCCGTTTAAGAGATACTGACATGTAAAACATCTTGGATAGAATATCACGACTAGAAAAAGAGGTCCATGTCTGTGTAACTCTCGATGACTCAGATGAGCTTGTTCTCGTCTCAAGGCTGTGGTGCTTTTTTTTTTTGTTATTCCCTTTTTTGGCACTTTCAAATTAAAATAACTCCACGGACGACCTTGTAATAGTTTGTCCCTCTTGCAGCTTTTCAGAGGCAACGAAAGTTCCTACAGTGAGTTTTCGGATAGAAAGGGAGCTCGTCTTTCAAGAATAATACAATAACAATATCAAAACTGAACCAGAGAAAACAGAAATAAATTAACGAGGGAGAAAATAAAAAAACAGCACAATGATTAACGGCTGGAAATACTGCATAGTACAAATGCCCCTGTAGCTGTTTTCGTCCGTCCTGCTTGACACAGGAGCTCTGGGCCTCTGGAAAGTACGCTGAGGCAGACTCATCGCTTTCTCTGGCGACCAAGAAGAAAAATCACTCAAGGAGATTCCGAAAGGGACTACTTTGTCTTTAAGAGCAATGTGTCTTTTTACAGTCCTGCGCTTCAACATTGAACTTAAAAAAAACCAAAAAAACAACAAAAAACCAACAACAACAACAACAAAAAAACATCCATGATCCCTGGAGAATAGTTAAATTTTGGTAATCCTTCCTGTTGGTTCCGTGTGCGTTATTCAGGTTCGCTACTGTTTGTGGTCTTGTCCCACTCTATGCTCTCGTCACTGTGTGTGGGAGACGGGAGAGCACCCGTGGCCGCCGACGGACGCATCCTCAGTCCCTGAAAGCGCCGGCACTCGGGACAAATGCGAATATGGCTGCATCCCCTCGCCATCAGGGCCGCCTCCTGGGCCAGTCTGTGGGAGAGGGGCTCTGGGAGTCCGGTGCCGCCGCACAGCTTGCCGTTGCTGAGGCTGACGGTGGCGGCTCGCGCCCGATGCTCCTCCAGGGGCAAAGGTCGCGGCCGCATCGCCGAGGCTGCCCGCCTGCGCCTCGCCTGCAGGCCGTCGTGGCACAGGACGATCCCCTGGAGCTCGCGCAGCATCTCCTCGCACGCCGACTGCTGCAGGCACACACGGGAAGAAAAAGAACAGGTAGGAGAGGGGGATAAGAGGGGGAGAGGAAGGAGGAGGCCACACAACTGACTGACTGGCTGGCTGACTGACTGGTTCAGGACAGACCGACGGACGTCAAGAGCACAAACGGACCATGAATGGAGACAACCAGCGATTCGGATCACAACACGCGTCAGTTTCAACGCAGGCACGCGGCAAACACACTTTTATCTCTCCAGTGGCTTCTGACTAAATCACAGCTATCCCACACTCACGTTACAGCCCAGCATCACCAGTTACAGTGGTTAACTAGACTCATATCTGCCACAAACACACACACAGACACACACACTCATGTTTGACAGCTTCGATGGAACCAGCGTTCTGAGTGACTCAAAAGAAGAAATCAAATCAGCTTCTGTTTGGCGTCCATATTCCGTACGTTTATTGAATTCCATCAGTCACAGTATGGAGTCCATTTGATGAAACAAATATTATTATTTGACTATATAAAGATATTTCCTTTTAGTAGATCTTTTTAAGAATTACTATGACAACAACCACCAACCAAGTCTTCTGTCTGCATTTCACATCTCCATATTTGTCATCTCTGGTTGCGGCTGATGAATTTCACCCTGCGACGGAGTGAGCGATCTCTGATTGGACTGTTTACTCTGCTCAAGGTCATGCAACAGAAGACAGCTTTTTCAGGAAACCCTCTAAAGCTGAACAGACACACAGTTACCAGTAAACGTATTGGAGGCACCCTATAGAAATCTATTCACTTTGAAAGAAATTACATCCATTTGTGTCTTGTTTATACAGTTTCTGCTGCTATAAATGAAAAATAATATGTATATGTACTCTGAGGTATACGTGAGGTACGTCTTTGGGTTTGTGCTGATTATATCTCTCAGGCTTGACAGAAGGTAGCTTCTCCTGTCAAAACTGGAAGCTGGAAAACCTAGCAGCTCCACGAGAGGGCGGGTGCCAGGGTGGGGACAGAGAGACAAAGCAGATGCAGGTTAGATAGCCTTGTCTCACCTCATTTCCAGGCGTCTGCCTTAACATCCAGACAAACTCCAGCACAGCCATTAGGATGGCCACCAGCAGGCCGCACACCAGCACCACGAAGATGCCTCCGATGTTTTCCATGCCCAGGCCTGGAGAGGACAGAATGTGGGATGATATAAGATTAAGGAGGAAAAACTGAGATAAAGATAAAGATAACGGTACGGACGAACCTTTGGCGCGGTGGTCCTCCTCCTTTGGACATTTGCCGCCGTCCCACCACTTCCTCTTGAGGATCTCCAGACGATTGTCCTCCTGCATTTTCAGGATGGCCAGGTCAAACTCATCACGGTACACTGAGCCTGCAGTTCAGATGTGGATAAATAACCAGACTATTACAGGCAGAACGTTTTAAGTAATGACCATATAAAATGTGCGCTTTTAATAGCACAGATGTCACCGCTGATCATGCTCTCTGATCAGGTCTCCACACCTGTGGCCTCAGTGAAAGCACAACAACAGTTTTAGAAAAAAAGAAAAACTATTATACACATTTTGAAGAGCAAAATTGATTTGAATAAACAACCCATGTTCCAATCCTCACACCCATAGTCATGAGTTTTAGGTAATGACCTAAAGCACACGATGGTGAGAACAAGTGGCTGAGAGGGATAAAGCAAGCAGAGCCGCTTCTCCTCCGCGTCCAGAGGAGACATGGTTCGGCATCTGGCCAGGATGCCTCCTGAAAGCCTCCCTGGGGAGTGGGGGCGGGATTCAGGCATGGCCATCAGGGAGGAGACCCTGGGCCAGGCCTTGGAGAGGCTGGAGAGATGATATCTTTGGGCTGGTCTGGGAATGCCTCGGGCAGGAGCTGGTGGGAGCAGCCAGGAGGAGGACTTCCCTGCTAAAGTTGCTACCCCCGTGACCCAGAACAACAATGTGATCCCAGGAATGCACTTATTTTTATTCTTTAAATACACATTCATATCAGATTCAAAGTCATGGCCTCACCCATAACTGCTTCATATTTATCAGCAGAGAGGGACATTGATGTGTTATCAGCATCTTTGGTTTGTGGTTAAAGCAAATTATAATCGCTCTATTACAAAAGAAAAACAAGATTTGGCATGGCTCTGTAAGTCACAGATGGTAACAAGAACTAAAGCATGTGCTAAAACATCAGTATTCCTGGAATTAAACTTGTTTGCTTTGAGGCGAGTTCTTTTTCCATCCAGCTGTAATTTGATTTGGTTTTGCTCTTAATTACCGCTTATAATGTGACGTTTGTGACATATTCTTCAGCCACTGCCTCCTCAGTATGAAGTATAAAGCAGAATAAAGCAAAATCATTAGCTACTTCCATCTTTTTTTTTTTTTAGATTCTAGCTCATTTTCCACCCCGTGTGAAAAAATGGCGGTGGAACGGTCCACTCACCCAGTGGCATGCCGATGCCATAGCCCTTGGTGTCCAGGAGGCCTCCGATCTGTGTCAGATTGCAGTTCCTTTGGCGGTAGTACTCGTTCATGGTGCTCTCCAGCAAGAAAGCGTAGTTGGACTTGAGGACTCGCGCGATGCCCTCCTCCGTGCTCTTCACGAACACGCTAGGCTGCTTCGAGTGCATGAAGTTCCACATACGCTGGTAGGTCTGGTAGCGAGAGTTCTGCAGGGAGTTCCCAGCAAACAGAGACAGTCAGCTGTCAAAGATGGATCCGCTTTCATCTCTTTTTTCCATTTCTGACTGATTTGTGACCCTGTAAAAGTTCTTGAAAGCCAAAGTCTTTCTTTTTCTGCTCGAGTGGTTTCGGACTTGGGAGAGGAGTCTTTATGTGACCTCAGCACCTGTCCTCTGCTATTACCTGGCCCTCCTAGTCTGACTTGTTTATGGTCCAGTAGAGGTGCAACTTCAAAGTAAGACAAGGATAATGCCTCCCTTTACGTCCCTCCCAACCATGCTTCACCGTCTCTCCTCTTCTAACTCTATTTCTCTCACACTCAGTCGCTTTGAGGTCAAGTCTTGAGGTGATCAAAGAGGACAATGTGCGTCTCTCTGAGTGTCTCATCTCCCAGAGAAGGAGGATACTGAAAGATTGTAGCGAGGAACAGGCAGGAAACAGATAAAACTGGCGATTAGGGTAGGTCAGACAGGAGGAAGAACGTGGCGAGAGGGGGATAACGTCAGTGAAGGTGCATCGGCCCAAGGGCACTCAGGTCTCCGTGTGGCTGGACGTTGTTTTCACAAGCACAGACATGCACAGTTGTGTGTGACCTCTGACCTGGAAAAAGGTCATGGTGGACCCTCCGTGCATGGTGCCATACTCTATGGCTGTCTGATCGGCCAGGTCGTCCACCGACTCTATGGGCACCTCCATCCTCTGGACTGTCAGGAAGGCAGCCAGGTTGGCAGTGTAGGATGAGATGATGATTAACGTGAAAGCCCACCTGTAGAGGAAAGCCAGAAGACATATGTACTCGTCGACAGGAGTCTATGTAAATGAGTAGGACGCGCAAAGACAGGCTGTGTGGGTGAGACGTGGGCGGATTAAAATATCTGCACACCTCAGAGGAGAAGACACTGCAGGGTTTTTAGAGGATGGGTGAGGGTGTGAGCGTGTGTGGATACAGACGACGGCGCCTGAGCTGGATGAAAGACGATGCAGTTGTAGGTGCTCTCATGCAAATGGAAGACAGACGCTGGAAGTTTGAGATCACTTGAGAGGAGAAACGCATCCAATGATAGTGCAATATGCATGGAGTTCAAACACAATGCAACTGAATAAACATGAAATGGCAAAATTATACGACAGATTTATTAGGCGGTGTCTGTTCTAACCAGACTCCGCTGACACAACGCGTAGACAGAGCCCTGGGAGCGATGGCAGACCCTTGCTGCATGAAACCTCCAACTGGGAACCAAAAACTGTTGCCAAGAGAGTACTGGTTGATCAGCAGGTTGCAACGGCCTTTAATGCAGGGGTGGGGATTGTACCACTCGTACGGCGTCAACCTGGGGAGAGAAAGACAGAAAGTAACAGTTGGAGCTAAATGTAACGTTGGGTTTAGCTTCCTGTCAAGAGCGAGACTCGAGAGACACTATCGCTGATCCTAGGCTCATCGCTGTCGGATAAACCTCTCTGTATTTTCACAGAATAGCAGAGTTCTTAAGCCGGCGCCTAAGGCTCAAATCCTGGGTTGGCTTGGTGAAACATGTTTTAGCTAAGACTGGCTTTCAAAAGAGGGTATTTTTAACAATACATGCTGGCTTCAGCATGGACTGCAACAAGATATAATAAAGAAGCCTATGCTCTCAGGTGCATGCTGAAGGTCTTTGTACAATTTATATCTCTGCTAGAATGGCAATTTACCCCCTGCTTAACAGGAAACACATACTAATATCAAAATCTAAAAAAAAGACTGCTCTCATCTGCTTCATTTGAGGTCTGACAGGTTTAGGTCGCTAGTCAAGTTAAAATGTGCCACACCCACCAAATTTAATCATTTACAACCATTAAAACGTCCCAAAAATATCGTTTGTTGTTACACATGTTTTTCCTAGAACTTCTGGAGGGTTAATGTGCATTTTAAATGTACAGAATGAGCAACAGTAGTCTGCAGTGGTGCGTCAGTAACCTCTCCGACCAGCAGGTGTCAGTATGACGCTGGAGACCTCTTTCTGTGCTGCGTGAGAAGATCAGCTGAAGAGACCTATCTTTAGACACCTGTTTCCTGCCTGTCTCACCCTCACACAAAACATCCTATGTCCCGCTACGCCTCTTTTTAAAATCTCTGACTGCGTTCCCCTCCTCTCCTCTGAGCGTTTTTCATGGGTAGGAATTCGGTACCTTGCTACCAGAAAAAGGACACAGCTGACGGCTAAGTAGGCCAGAAGCATGAAAAGCCAAACACCAGGGGAGAAAGGGTCCAGGAAGGAGAAATAACCTGGCCGCCGTCCCTGAAACAGACAAAAAACACACAGTGTGCAGGGTTAATGCATTAAAGGTGAACTTTGGTCCACAGTTTAATTGACTGTGTTGACTTAACAATGGCTTTGGCTCAACCAGCAGGTGAGAAGTTCAAAACCTTTTGTAAAGGTTAGGATCAACTAATTGCACTGAGTTCAAACAGAATAGAACATGCTGCTTAAATGATTTTTTTCAAGTCTTGACCGGCAGTTTTATTTATTTTTTGACTTTTTTTTTTTTTTTTTTTTTTCCGAAAGGACAGTAAATAAACACGTTAGCACACATTTTTCCTGTCCTGAAGTGATAGCGCAAAAATACAAATCTTATTTGCAAACATTCTGACAGTACAAACCAAGCCTTGTATGGAATATCAACAGTGGCCCAAGCCTGCATATGAGCACACATCACAGATAAGCATATCTGTTTGTGATATTCAGAAACAGAGATGCTCTCTCCCAAAAGTGAATTGCTTTACACAATAAATCAATGTCACTTTAATAAAAAGAAAGGATTGAAAATATAAACAAAGACCTTTATCGTTTGTGCTGCTCAGATTAGAGGTTAACTATTGTTGTGACTATTCACACACACACAACCTTTGTTTCGGTGACCCGTAGATGACTTTCTACCATTCAACTGGGAACCTGCAGAGCCCCCCATGAGAGACTGAGCTAAAGCGCCAGTAAGCCCCCGCAAGTGGGTTTGCACTGTTGGAGGAGATGAATTCACTGAAACCAGACTTGCGGCTTGTTGACCAATGAGAGCAGAGAGGCTAATTCCCAGTGTTTCATTATCCAGAACCAACAGCTATTGTCCTCTAAATGAAACCAATTACTGCCGAAGCACTGTCGAGCTCGCGCACGTTTCTCATGTGCATGTCAAGTATGCCGTATAGCCTGGCTGATCCGACATCAGCCAGGACGGATATTGGTTTACGCGTGCTTTGACTGTCAAAAGAGTTTGATTGTTGAAAGCCGAGTCCAATTGCCTAAATGTTGTTATGAAAAGAAGATGTTTCACTCACACATCACTTGGAAATACCTCACTCCCCATAAAACTTCCATTAAAATACTCATTGGGGCAATTCCATCAAAAAATTAAGTCCCGTCAAAATTAAATCTGCAGATTGGAGGGAAAAAGATGTTGCTGGGCATTTTTCTGATTAACAAACCCCCATTTAGACCTGGGCAGAGATGGAAAGTCATTCATGCTTCTGTAATGAAATGGAGCCACAAAAGCAGTAGGGAACTGAGATTAAGTACAGTTTTCATTAAGATTCAAATCAGCCTGTCAGTCTTAATGTGCTGCTGTCTGTCTAATGAGTATAATGCTTATGATGATGATAATAGCTGCCTGAAAATAGAAGAGTGGAGTGTTGAAACACACAGGAGCCGTCTCACTGGTCCTGAGATGCCACTGTTGGAAATTGGTCATAACTGCCAAGCAGGATTTTGGGGCAGTGGTTCGTTGACAGCCTGCACTGACGAGAGTCCTCCCATCTGCTGGACCATCTTGCGGACCTAGCGGATCTATAAATCATTTTCTTCGACAGCCCTCAGCGAGGTGCCAATAACGAACAATGAAGAGCGCTGTGATTCCTCGATGAAGGTGAAGCAAGGTGGATCCGGAAAAAAGAGATGGGGAAATAGGTAGACGGAGTTGATATACACAGGCAAAGAGAAAACAGAAGAGTGCCGGGAAAATCTCTGGTGCTTTAATGTATCTGCTTGATTCTCAGATAAGTTGGAAAAAAACCTATTCATAGTGATGCTGCGAGAGACACATTCTAATGAGCACACAGCAGTTCTGAAAAGCTAAATGGGGACAGCTAAAAACGTTAAAATCTGTGTACACTTACTAAAGTGAATGCGGCTTCTAGAGCATAATTTCCACCCAATTCTACACTATAGAAGTTAGGCTAGGCTTAATCGGTCTCCCTCTATCACCACATCTGCTTTGGTGTATTCCAAAATGTACCCTGTTAAATCTTTATACAATTTAGGGTTTGTTTGTTTTTTTGGGTGAGGTGTAAATGTATGTCTGCCTGCATGTTCCTTAAAAATGGCCTTATTATTAAATACGGCCCGAGTGTAACCGGCATGTCTAGTTATTTTGTGGGTGGATTCGAGGCTTCTTTCAGTTCTATCTACAAGAAATCGCTGGAGAAACTGGGTCACACTTCTGCTGAGACAGATTGCTAGTTTTCCCCAAATGTATGTTACAACAAGAAAACTCTGTTCCAAAGCTTCAACACAACACCCGCAGATGGATAAATAGCAGTGAGGGGAAAAATAAAACTACAGAAAACATTTTTTCCCGTGCAATGTATCCGTCTGCGTCCCAGTACCAACAGCAGTCGACTGAATCCTTGTTTGATTGATGGCGGCCAGCAGGAGGGGCTGAGGAAAGACAAGCCTGACTTGGTCCACCTCTGATTTACAGTTCAGGCCTCAATATTACCCGCACGAGAATGTAGCAATCTGCAATTCAGGGCCTAGTTTGCATTTCATAAAACTGAAATGCTGCTCCAGCTGCTTGTCCCACCAGTACAACCCCCAGGCCATCAGCTAGTACTGATGTAGCTTTAGAGTACCTTTCCCTTTATGTTGAACGCTTCAATGTAGACGTAGGGGCATGTGTGTGCGCGTGCACACACTTGCAACCATTTAGAAATCCTTTAGGCATATTCATTTGGTTTATTGACATATTAAGATCAGGAGAGGAGGAGGAGCATCAAGAAGCAGAAGAAAGGGCAATCTGATCTATGTAAGAGTGCATCTCAACAAAAAAATGAGCACTGCTCTTTAAGAGTGTGAGTAACATCCCTCCTCCCAGCATGAAGGTTAATAGCTTGTTCACACAGCCTTA
>CAAE01014537.1:1940584-1967604 GCA_000180735.1 Tetraodon nigroviridis | reverse complement strand
AGTCATTGCTTTTGCCTTTCATACTTAATGACTTTGTTCTCTGTTAGAGCACAGAATGAAGACAGATCACCTCTAAGTTCAAGCTGGGTCCCTCCCCTCTTTTCCTCCTCCTTGTGTTGAATCCCTAACTCACCATTTACAGTTTTGTCCTGCCCTTGGCTGTCCTATGTAACCTGATGTGTCTGACAACTAACCAGCTGGAAGTGAGGAGCCTTAAGAAAATTCAACAACATAACCTGTGTCAGCCCGTTCAAAGGCTTAAAGAAATAATCAGGCAGTAAATGAGCTGTGACTGATATGAAACACAACGTTGGATGTAAACAGTACATCATCCTACCCTCGATATAAGCTCTCCAACCATGCCCGTCCATGTTCCATTAGCCCCTGGGACCCCGTAGAGGCCGTCCCCGACCAGCCGGATACGGTACTTGAATTTGAGAATGTCTGCCAGTTCCTTGAGCATGTCCACGCAGAAGCCTTCGTAGCGGTCATTCCCCTCCAGATCCTGGTGATTCTGCCGCAGCATTACGTAGGGATTCTCCTGAAAAAAAAAAACAAAATCCACGCAGGCTGTATTTGAATAGTGTATTTGATTAAAATGCTTGAGTGGGCCGTGTGTCTTTTCATTTTGCTGTGTATTCAGTTTCCAGGGTTCTGTCACTGGTTCCGTTTCCTTTTTGGTTTTGTTTTTTCATTTAATTCTCAGTTGTTTTCAAAGTTAAAGTAACTTTTCCAAATATCTTGGCCATCCGTAGTTTATGGGAGAAGATATGGGTCATCCAAGAGAGAAAAATAATGGATGTTGGTATTTTTTTTCATTATGTACTTTGAGAAAAAAGTCGTAATGTTGAGAATAAAGTCAACCTTTTGAGACTAGAACAACCAGCACACGTGACTCCTCATACGGTAGAGTATTAGGGCCACCCATGAGATTTGCCCAGTAATGGACAAATACAAAGCAATCGATAACTGCATCTGCGCGCACCTTATAGGTGATATGTTCATCTTTCAAAAGACACAATTAGACATTTAATCAAGTTCTTTGTCCCTAAAGGTGTGGAGCTCAGGCAGGTCTGGGCTAGGGCCAATGGACTCATGTGAAAACTGAAGCCGTGCGGATTTGCCATTAATGGGCTTTATTGCAGTGTGCACCTCTCAGTTATGCTCCTCGGTGTATATATGGAGGAGTATTAGTGATGGACCATTGAAGACATTGACTTTTTTCTCGCCTTTGTATTTCAACTTTGTTCCTGATATTTGGACTTTTTTTCTCCAAGGCCATAAAGAACAAAAACCCAACTCATTTTTTTTCTCATGGGTGGCCTTAATTCTCTTCCGTAGGAGTTGGACTCTTTCATTCTGTTTAGTGTTTCTGGGATGATTTTGTCATCATTAATGTTGCATATTAGGCTCCTTTGAGACAAATATTGCATCACTTCTTACACAGTTCTAACAAGTAATGCAAATCTACATATTTCTAAAACATTCAACTTTTTTCATCAGTTCTCTCCACCAGCAGTACCAGTGCCAGTCCTAACTCCCATCCTCCCCCTTGTAGCTTGTGAGAACTTCTTTGTGAAAGTAACCGGTCTGTTTTGCATCTTAAAAAAGACCCCCCCCAAAAAAACAGCCACCCATCACTTCACCGGGGAAGACCTTCGCATGCTCATGTTCCTGCACGTTACACAATATAAATGCTAATTTCACACCTCGGGAAACTGGAGCTTTCAAGCGCACACTTGCATTCAGGCCACACCATATCAGACGATTTTACTTGCTTTCCAATTTCCGCAGCATTATTACAGGGCCTGCTGCTTAAAGACGTTCTGACAAGATGCAAACACGCTAAACTCGCGCCTTGTGGCACCGACGGAACTGAAAAACAACAGCCTGCCAGACATCATATTTACGTCCGCCCATAAAATCTAATTAAAGTAAAAAAATATTTGACTGTGCATGGTACTAGTGATTTATGTGTGAATAAAACGATAAAAGCATGGTGTGCTAGTGACAAATAGCTGGTGTCAATCACAAGTAGAATCTGTTGCACTGGAGGCACAAAGAACGGTCTTGGTACCTTGTTTCCCCTCTACCCTCGCTGCTGACTGGATTAAGTGGAGCCTAATGAAATCACACATGTCAAACATCCATCAGTTATGTCAAGAAAAAAACAAGCAGCATCAATGCCAGCCTGGCTGTCTAACTCTGTCACCTGATTTCTGTCTGTGGTTTTTTTTTGTTCAGTCTGTTTAGCCATTCGACAAAAACTGTCTGTCCATCCAAATGGAAACAAATGAGAAAGATTACACCTATCTCTGCAGTACTTTATTCTCCCTCTAAAAACTTCTCGAAAACACAAATCCCTTCCAAACCACGGCTGCTAAAAAGCGGCATAAAGTTGAGAACAAACTTGGTTTAAAAATATCTATGTGAAAAACTGGGAAAAGTCTATGTGAGGGTATGAAAGTGCTTTCTACAATCAGAAGGAAATTCCATCTACCTCCTTTCGCACTAAATAAAGCAATAAAAGCTATGAGTTTGAAGCTACAAAGAAAGTCAGATTTTCTTGTTATTCCCAGGTTATGAAGAGGCTGCTTGTGGACTGATAACTCCGGAGGATGGAGCTCACTCATTTGCACATCTTGGTGGAGTTTCCTTCTTTAAAGACCTTGGAGTTTTCAAAATATCTTCGCCGTCCTCCTCACTTTCCTCAACTTCTTTTTTTTATCCCTAAAAACCTGTCCTCTAGAGAGCAAAAGACTGGCACATGAACTATCATTTTCCGACGGAGTTCTGTTTGAAGAGCTATGGCCATATAACGACACAAAACGTTAAAATAAACAGAGAACAGAGAGCCAGAAAGTGGAACAACCGAGTCTCTGTGTGCTGAATCATATGCACATGCCACACTAGTGAGTGCAAATTGGAGCCTGCTTACATTACTGTGCACTGAATTTGTGCTTAAGTCTGAATAAGTGAATCTCAGACATTCTGGTAGACGCCAGAAAAAAAAAAAAAATAAATAAATAAAAAAAAGAGTTTTTGAGAGGCTAACAAGCAGAATGGCTGCAGGGCCAGGATTTACCCACTGAGACAGTGATTGCTTAACAAAGACATGAAGCTAGCATAAAGGGAGACATCCCTGCAGGTCAAGCACTAATTGATTTACTTCAGAAAGGAGGAATAACTAGGATTCTGGGAGCACTGAGTATTTAACAGCCAAATTAGGCAACGTTATATGAACATTAGAGGACTAATGGATTGCTGTTTACATGGCACTTGGTGTCACAAATTGGCTGTGTGGAAGTATTAGTAGACTTCTTATTGCCTTTGTGCCGTGATGGCTGTTTTCTGACCATCCACGCTCCATGATGTTGCCATTGTTTGTTGTGTGGCCTCATTAAAAAAAAAATGATGGGATGATGGCTCTTTGTCTGCTTGTTTACCCACATGATGTGTTTGGTTGATGTTCCAGACAAGCCCGTTAATGACAAATATTAAAGGCTCCGCGGTAATTTAAAATCAGCTGTGAATGTGGAGGAGAGGAGCCGGGAGAACAAACACAAGCAGCCTGTTCTGATCAGCGCTGTGCGATGCCTTCGTGTGGAGTTCTATCTTCAAAGCGGTTTGATTTGGCGTAACCTTGGGATCAGACGTTTGGTGGAAGTTTTTATAGGATGTAAATTGCTGAGAAAAATCTCTAAAGCCTCCCCTTTAAAAAATGATCACAACAATGTGAAAATTAATCTGATTACTCCTCCCCTGCATGCCGTTTTAGACAGTATGACCAGAAGACCATCCAAGATAATTTCAGCCTTAGCGAGGGAGTAATGCGATAAATTGACTAACAAATGCAGGAAACTCGATTAGTAATTACAAACACGTGGTGTTTGTCCTGGCGGTTAGGTGATAATCAGTTCTGGATCAGTGGTCTTTTATCCCAATGCTGCTTGTGAGATTGAAATGGTGAGAGGGCTGCCATGCACTGGTGTAATGGACCTGCCCTGCAGAGGTCAAGTGAATGTGTCGAGAGTGCTCATAAACACTGAAAACTGAGGCCACAAGCCGGCTGTCACCACCCAACACCACAGGTAAATAATTCTTAAAAAAGCTTTGGCCTAGGCTTGTGTTTGGCCCACGAGTGAGATAACGGCCATGCTGCAATCAAGCCATGATGAATGAGCTGTGATAGGCACTGAAAATTGCTCCCCAGTGGCTCCCGGAGTATGGCCCAGAGACTTTATATCTCCAAAGTGGAATCAAGGTGCCGCACACGTCCAATTCTTCCTTCCACGCCCTCATGTTCTGAAAACACTGTCTCATTTGTACACAGATGCGCACACAAACGCACGGTCCCAGCGCGCCCTTTTAAAATGAAACCATTCCATCTAAATCCAAATCGACCGGAGAGTTGTTCGCCGGCAAAATATGGCAATACGTCCTCCCCTTCGTTCCCGAGGCTCTGCCGCTGATAAGCGGTCCACTCGCAGCAACACACTGGGGCTGCTCGGCCCAGCTCACGGCCAGCTTTGTCTTATTGTCCAATTCATCAAGCGGGAGGAGGAGGAGGAGGAGGAGGAAGTGGTCGAGGTGGTGGTAGTGGTGGAGGAGGAGGAGGAGTGGCGGGGCCGGGCAGGCCGGCAGGTTTGTGCACTCAGTGGCGCTAATGCGTTTGTGCGAGCTCGTCTGTCCGGAGATGAAGAACACGGTGCGAGGTGGGCGCTAGAAACATGACTCTGTTATCACTACTGATGCCACATCAATAGACAGAAGAGCGATCAAAGCCGAAGAGGGCAGGTTTTACTGGTTTTGAAGGGCCGAGGCGCAATTAATGTTCCATCGAGAGCAGGTAAACTCTGTAAGTAACATTAATAGGTCCGCGTGTTCTCAGTGGCAGAACCTTGACACCATTCTCCCCAGGAATGACAGGTTCAATAGTGAGCCCAGCCTGTTTACTGTCTATTGAATATTACCCAGGCTGCAGCGCTACAAATATTAGTAAAGTCCATCATTATGCCACTTGGCACAGGTTTATAATCCTCCAGTGGGCCTTTGAAAAAACTGCCTCATTCACTCTTGAAACAGATAGCTCTCTAAAGCGATGATGTTAAGTGCCACAAATATTGCAAATGAGCTTTTCAATGGCAAAATATGGCAATATGTGCTCCTCACATCATCATTTGAGGGAACACATCGCTGAGAGGGTCTCAAAGCACAAGTACCTGGGCATCCATTTAGATTAGAAGCACGTGTTGATTTCATGCTGACACCTGTGAAAGTAGTTCAGAAATATACATGCGTACAGAAAGAAGTACATAGATCACTGATGACTTCAGAAAGGTGCTGGGTTAGACAATGTGATGTAATTTGACCTCAGCTGCCTCCAGAGTCACGTCGCTCTGCAAAGATTCATTACTGCTGACAACCCTGCATGTTATGAGCAGGTGGGAGGTTACTGTTATCACTGAGATGAGTACTCCTTTGGCTTCTTATCACTTACTAACTCTTAAAAGATGACGCGCTGTCATAAATCAGCACTTAACTGAACTGATCATAAACTGTATAATTACACTATATGCTTAGTCAATTTTCACTAGACAAAACTGAATTTGACTAATTATTTTTCTGCAACATTGACAGTCACCGCTGTTGTTACTGGAATAACTTTGCTCTGGCTCTGAATTTCTTTTCGTGGTGGTTGGATCTGTTTGCTCTGCGTGTTTGTGTGCATTTGCAGACCACGAAGGACCGAATGCTCCAGGCTCGCTGTTTGTCAGAGGATCTCTGACATCTGTCTGCGCATGCATTTTTGATGTTTATGCCACTAAAACATTTGAGCATTTCCCATTGTCATAAATACATAACAAATAGTGCATCTCCAAGGTCCGGTAATACTTTTTACTTTCATAATTGATGGGCTCAGCATCACTTTATGTCCAATCAGCATGATTATTACAGCAACTGCATAAGGCTGGTTATTACTGGCTAGCTCAAATTATATATTTAATTATTTTGTTTTGTTTGCAAAGTGGCCGGCCAGCTGTGGCTCTTCTCCGACTAAATGTTTGGCTCATGACTAACAACAACTAAATGTTATTGTATAAGCTCTAATCTATAGACTAGCTGACTAGCTGAGGAAATGCCTAGATAACTGTTGGAAAAATAATGATGTTTGTATTTTATCCCATTATATGCTTAAAGTGTATTGCATGCAACGAGCGACAATTTATTACAGCTTTGCTGAGACAACCCTGTGCGAGAAGAACAAGAAGAATTACGAGCTAAAAGCAGCGCACGAGGCAAGGAAGGGGGGTTCTCTCTTTTGTTAACAGAAGTGTCCGCGACCTCCGGAGATGACCTTTAAATGCAGGAAGAGAGGAGAAGACGTGATGCCTGTGCACAGATTTATGTATATGTTACCCTTTTAGATAAACAAACCTATGTGACTAGAGACCGCCCTAAACGATAATAAAAGAGGGATGCAGTCGGGGAGCACCTCAGAGTAGGGTGGACAGAGTGTAACTGAGGTTGCTCTCCGTCACTGCTCTCCTCACGAGAAAGATACACTTGACTCCTGTGTGTTTCTTTGATGCTTTGTAGGTTTGAACCTGACAATAACAGTTTACCTATAGGGAAAAGGATAGATAGAGTAGATGAACATTTTTGTCAAAAAGTTTAGGGACTCTTCATATAACCGGCTGTAATATTAAAAAAAGCAAAAAACATCGGGAAACAATCGGGAGGAAAAAAAGCCTACACAAATCTTTATATTACAATATAACATCTAAGAAATGCTCTTTATTCTGCTGTGTGAGCGCTCACTAGATTTTTTTCACGTTGAGGTTGACCCCCCTCTGTTTCCTTTTCAGTTAGCATGTGCTCGGGTCGTGGAACTTGAGTTTGAGCTGAAAACATAGCAACCGTACATAGAAACCTTTAATTAAACCAGTTTCATACAAATGGCTTTGAATGAATGAATTCAAAGAATGAGGCTCATATAAATGTCAGGGGAGGAGAGCGCCCTGAAACAGACGCTGCAGCATGACAGCGGGAACTCACAGGATCTATATCTACAGCAGCCTGGAATTGCCTGACTGCGTAAATTATTATCTCCTGCTGATGCACTGTGATGTCTCCATATTTGAAGTACCTAATGCGAAACAATTGCGAGCCATGGGTTCTTCTGATCCCGAGAGGAACTGAGTTAAGATCTAAAAAAAACCCCAAAACAAAACGGGCTTTTGATATGGTAATTACCTTTATACCGCAGAGTGGCCACATACAGATCAAGCAGGAGTTGGGCAAAGAAAATGGTGGGCGCTGACACACACGGGTGTGTGTGTGTGTGTGTGTGTGTGTTCTTACTAAAATAGTTGTGATGGTGAGCGTGGTGTTGAAGAGCGTGTCCGTCACATTGATTGATGGGAGTGCTTTCTCCATGGACAGACCCTCTTCTGAGTGCCACAGGCCAATCTGCAAAGACAGCACACGCACAAACACACACAATTCACTAATTAAGTCAGCTGAGACAGGGCGATGTAAGCATCTTTATTTTAACACTACACTCCCGTTTAAACGGTAGTTACTGCATCGTCTCCAGCACGGGGTGAGAGACCACACAGGTTTGTGAGGTGAGAGTTACCACGGCAGAGAGAAACAGTCAATGTGTGTGTGAGTTGGTGCAAATACTTGAGGGATGAACACGGGGCACGGATTTAATTAAAGAAAACCGAATGCATTCATTAGAGCAATTACTAGCATTCCTGTTGCATGGAGCCACACGTATTATTTTTATTTTAACCTATCCCCGCCTCTGTCTTTCCCTGTTGATTCCTCCTCAGACGTCTGTTCCTTCTTTCAATTAGGTGTTTGTTAACCCGGAACTTCGTGAGCATGAACAGATGATGCTTTTGTTCTAATTTTAGGCACATTTTACCTACATACCACTCATACTTTTTTCCCAAAGAACGTTTTTGAATTTTTGCTCATTACTTGCAGATTCAACTAATTATGAAAACACCCACATTTGTATGAATCACCTATAAGAACTTCCAGGACTCGCTTGGGACAACCTGAGCAGAATTGTTAGTTAGGTGTTTTGATCATTTAAAAATGGGTCAAAAGAGGATGATGATGACGATGATGATGATGGCCAATTTGTAAAGGTCTGAGAGACCTTAAATGTACCACACCCCCATAGCCGCCAAATCACCCTCACATCAGCCCGATTACATACTGTACGTTTTCAAAAACTTTGAGGTGTGATAAAGATGCAAACCACACAGATTATCAGAAGTGTTTTTGGCATATTGATATAAAAAAGTTTCTTAGTAGAGAAAAGGCATTGTGGGAGTAATAAAAAAAAGAGACTTGTGCCTGAAGATTTCAACCTGTCCTCCTTGATTAGTGCCTACCTTAGGAAGCCCTTTATCTATTGTCTTGGCACAAGTGATAAAATTCTGATACCCATTGTAAAAAAGGGAAAGAAAGTCTCTGCAGAATAAAAGATTTCCTTTGAAATTTTGTGATCAAAAGGATCTTCCCTCTCTGCTGGCTTTCTTGTGTGTGTGTGTGTGTGTGTGTGTGTGTGGATGTGGGAGGAGGGGGGAGGGGAGCCCTAAAACTCCCCAACAGGGAGGATGCACAGCTGAAGATGGACTGAAGAACCCGAGAGGAAAGAAAGGTGAACCAACTCAAAGAACAAACAAACAGGGGAGATGGAACTAGAGTACACAATCAGCTGATGGAGTGTGAGGAGGTGGTGGTGGTGTGCGACTTGATGAACCGGTGCCATCAGAGGCCTGATTCTGACCATCTGAGCATACTAAGGGTCTTAGAGGCGGAATTGGGCAGCAGCATGAGTCCTGCCTGTGAACAGGAGGTGCAGGGAGGGGAGTTTGAGATGAGGGAGCAGGAAGTGGGAAGAACAATAAACCAACGGGGGAGGAACTGGCCTTCTGGTGGCCTTATCATCAGGTCTGTTTCTGCTGAAAACTGAAAGACAGTAAAGCTTCTCACCCCATCCTCAGGAAGGAAGTTACATACATGTGCAAATGTCAGCAGGAACACACACGGGAGTACGCTATAGCAATCAAATGCTTTGCTGCTGTAGACATTCTAGCACAGAATTATTGATTTAACTCTTTTATTATATGAAGCAATACTTTGTTAAACTCCAGTTGCTTTTTCATTTGCCTTTTATGAAGTCCATGTGATTATTTCCATGGCTACAAAGCCCCCCAAGGAAACAAACAAACCCCAAAGCTATGACATCGACTCCATGTGACTGCACCTCATTTAAAACAATGTTTATCCTTCATTCATCCCTCTTTCTCCTCTGTCCTATCATAACACTGTCCTGTCATCGTTCCTGCAGCTGCAACAAAACACATAATTTCTCTTGGAAACCTTTTTGTAATTTTATGAGTTGGGCAACTATAGATTCTAAAGGGAACCCTGAAACCTATGTTAATCCTGAAGCAACAGCACTGACGCATTGCATAAAACCTCATTATTCAGACACAAGCAGAGAATCTATTAAGATTCTAAAGCTTCTCTCAGACTAAGAGGAAGCTGCCTGCTTTCATACAACAGACTGCATGTGTGTGTTCAACAGTGTAAATATATGTAATTCTGGGATTCTCATTTATTTGCTACTTAGGCTAAATCATGTTTTATTTTTAATCCTCTCTTCTTATAATTCAAGGAGTTTTAGCTGTACATAATCGGTGTGTGAATATTTTCCCTCAGAACATAGAAGCTGGATAAATGAAAGGAGAAAAAAAAAAAGACAATCAGAAAAAAGCTTCAGGAAAATGTCAATCATTCAGCAAAGAGGTGCAGCGAGGCTGGTGAACGGAGAGAAAATCAATGGGAAAATATGAGCAACCACCCGGTAAGGGAGAGCATAAGGTGGGGAGAACAAGAAAGAGAGACAGGAGCAGGGAGAGGGAAGAGAGAGAAAGTCAGAGATGAGGAGACAGAAAACAAGTGGGATGATGCACCCTAGGATGGATTACCACAGGCTTCTGCTGCAACCTGGAATTATACCACAAAGAATAGATCCGGGGAAAGGGGATAGGCGGGGGGGGGGGTGGGGAGCACGGGTGTGTCACTGAAGCATCAGGATTGGCTGATTATCCTGTCAGAAAAATCCCGTATCCAATAGGGTGTGGCGAGACTGCCCAGTGACACACGCATCCATCAAAGCCTGAGCCCAACGTTGGGCCTAACGTCAAACAGCTCACTTCCACACAGGCTCAGGCAGTCAGGTGTTGCACTAAAGCAAATGAGTTGATACACAAACTTGTCCGTCTGGTTAAGGATGTAGGACACTAAGATCTTTGAAATGAACGAGTAGTGCTTAGAAGAGGAAATCATTGAAATGTAACTTTTTGTGTCTTCACTAAAATGATTAGCCACATGCCGTGAGATTGGAAAAGAAAGAGAACAATGGGTACGTGACTGAAAACAGGGCAAGACATAATCACTCCTATCAATATCATTTAATGTCACTTGCTTTGTTGTTTTTCCATACGATGACATGAAAGCATCAGGCAAATTGGACTCTTTGAACAAACAAACAGACTACAGGGAGAACAGAATACCAACAACATGTCTGCACAGCAAAGAAAAAACCCCAAAAAACACGCTGCACTGTCCAAAGCCACGACGAGAGTTGAGCAGGTTGACCCACACCGAGACACTGGGGAGAAACCTTCTGGCACACGGGCGCAGAAGCCCTCAGACATTTGCATCTACATGCATAATACACATGTATCTCTCTCACTCTCTGCCATGCACACCCACACCCAGCCACACATGCACGGACTCACCCAGCCTTGAAATCCGTTAAGACTGGGGGATCTTGCAAAACAGCTCATCCATTCTGCTTTTGATCTATTCCCCATCTTCAGCCTGCAAAGTGCAAACTGAGAAAAACAAAAGAGGAGAGGAGACTGCTGCATGTCTCCCGGAGACCAAACAAAGGAAAGACCCAGAGACTGACAGAGCATGCTGCTAAGTACCACTAGGAAGCTTTGTGAAAGGTTATTTAGCTGGGTTGTATTAAATTCCTTTACAAATGCTTATGCATGCTTATATCAATCAATGTGTGTACAAAAAAACCCCTCATATAATATATGAGGCACATGCTCAAACTAGGAATAATGCTTCTAGATTTCAACTCAACAAACTGGAGGAAACAAAACTACCGGTACTCATAAATCTTTAAGTATAAGCATTATTGGCAAGAGCAAGTGTAATCGTTTTATTTTTTCAAAGAGTTTAATCAGAACACATTTTCTGAGCATTGGCAACGCAGTAGGAGGTGGTGATTTACTAAAAACAGATCAAAGTAAACACGGCGCATAAAAGGAGCTACTACAGGAAGTACTAACAGGAAAAATAAAATGAAAAAAGGGTTTTTGCACCTTAAATCGTAGCCGACAAGCTGGCAATGTTAAGTCAACAGTCACTCGGAGAGCTGAGACCTCTGCAGGCTCCTTGTCCTGCAAATTCTGACTTACACAAAAACTAATACTCACATTATACTCATGTTTTGCACTTTATTAGATTAAATGATCAAAACAACATTTTATTTGTATTTCGACTAAAATGCTATCAAATAGAATAAAGAACAGAAAAAACAAAAAACTCCCAGAAGGCCTTTTGCTTGATCTAATTCCCACAGATGTGCAGCATTTTCAAAGAGGACAACAACAGCTGCAATAAATCTAATAAACTTGCATTTCTTTCCTCCTTTTGACTCATCTCTGTCCAACAATCACCTCCTGGGATGGCGACCAGCCTGGATGCTGCCAAAGGCAATTTCCTTACAAAGATGTTTAACTTTCATTGACATAATTTGGATTTTATGGGACAATTCTGCCACCAGCCACCTGATAAACTACAAGCTTGATTAAAGAAAACATAACATGTATACTGGAGGAAACCAGTTGGTGAGGGAAGGACTTTATAGATAAGACCTTAGAAGCCCACCTGGAGCCCAAACCAGTGCTTTGGATAGAAAAGCTGCTGCAAATAAATAAGATAAAAATGATTTTCTTTCTTTAAACTGAACAGCTGAGGCCAAGGCAATCAAAAGGTCACTCACTTAAATTCTCATTCAGAGCAGCTTACTGTAGCTCTCGTGCATATCATTCAGAGACAGTTGCCATGTCCTTGGCTCTGCATCCCCCTCAGAGGATGACTACATAGCCCGCAATGTATGCAGATCTACGCCAGGCTTCTCTGATAGCGTGCTTCTTGAAAAAAGGGACGAAAAGCCATCTTGAATCCCTTTACCTGCTGCACACAAGTGCCTCTTATCCTCCCTCATTTACCCCACAACATCTGCCCCAGCTGCCCCACACTCTTAGCCACAACTCAGGTTGGAGCAGCGGTCAGATTGACTTCGGTGCATCTGTCGCACGGCCACAGAGTAAGATTGTTCCCAGACGGGGCGTGGGGACAGGAGCAGATGGAAAAAGCTGATTGCTGTAATAAACGCAAGGGCAGCGTTGACAGAAAATAAATAAATTCCAATAGAAAAGAGAGAAAAAGCGAACACGCACATCGGCCTTTACAAAGAGGAAGGCTTTATGTAAATACCATAGCTTAAATCATTTCTTGTAAATTGAAGTGGCGCCTGAGCGGTGGCAAAGCTCCAGCACGTAGCTTTCACCTGATATAGCTGGAAAGAGAGGCAAATAAATACAATTTCCACCGAGTTGACCTCCTTGATCCATCACCGCGATGAAAACACAACCACACGACAGTTGTAGTTAATCTGAGCAAACCTGGCAAACAATCAACAGACCTGAGGACAGCTTACCTGAGAAGGTTAGAGCAAGTTCAGCAGTACCTCCGCACATGCTGAAACCCCTTTTTAAAGCTCTTTCCCTCTTCCTCTGTTTCAATTAGAGATGTAATTAGCAAATTTGGCACTGTGTTTGGAGCCAACTACATACTGTAAATCACACACACACACACACACACACACACACACACACGCACACACACACACACAGTGAAGTGGGTAAATCATCCTATTTCAGTAAACTAGCAACAGCTTGCCTTCTCTAAACTGTGGATACTGCCCATTGTGCAGCTTTTTCCAATTAACAGTTAAGCTGCTGTCACCGAGGGTAATGCAGCAAACGAGAGGCTGAGAGGGGTCCGGACATCTTTGTTAGTGACTGCTGTGTGGCATGCAGACTGTTTGCTCTGAGACAAACTCTGGAGTCAACACGGAGTTCGCTCTGTGTGTGTGCTGCTCAGGGAAGCAGAAAGCTGAGCAGAACCTGCCACCAACCCCATCACTGCTCCTCCTCCACCTGACATGAGCACGGTTTTAATATCACACCGGTAAATCAGCAGATCCAGCGCAGTAACCCCCGCTAATAGTTGCCTCTGGCCTCTCAGAACAGAGAACTGGCAACTATTAAAAACAAAGACCTGCAAATCTGCTGAGGCAGAGGATAAAGGTGTCTTTGCACTGAAATGAGCCAATGAGTGGTTTATCCAGAATGATCCCACTGTCAGTGGACCCCCAGTGTTCATGTCAGGCCTGCACTCACAGCCAATTTTACACTCCCACGCAGTTTCCAGTTCCTACAGGGGGCTGGAGCTCATTTTACTGCTCTGATAATAGATGTGGAAAACAGACACTTTTAGATATTGCCTGACCAGCAGAGGAATGAGCTATTTCCTCATATCATTGGTTTCTCTTTGCTTTTTATTTCAGGAGTTTCATCTTTAAAAAGCCCTCTTGGTCCCATTTCCCCCCCCCGTCTCCTCTCCTCATCTCTCTCTCTCTCTCTCACCTCTCCTTCTTCCCTGCACCTGCTCCGTCTGCCTCCTCTGCGGACTTTTGTCGGGTAAACTTGCCAGCAGCGCTACAGCCACATCGCGGATAATAGGCTTCCTCTCTCAGCGCCACCGTCACTGGCACCCCCCCCCCGCCCCCCCGCCCCGCTTCCAGCAGACGAGAAGCTTCAATATGTTCTGCTTTTCTGAACACAAATGTATGAAAGAATGTTGCACATCACATCATCACACAGAAATTAGTGGGGCCAATAAACCATCTAAAAGTTTTAAATTAAAGAATTAAATATAAACAGTACTTTAATAGGTTTTTGGAAAAATATAATCTGAAAAGCTGATGTGAAATCAAATGAACAAGTTTTACTGCAGATAAAACTTAAAGCTTTGAATAGTCATGACGAACAACAGTCTCAGGGCTCCAACTGTTGCACAACTTAAACCAAAGCCCAACACACTGCTGGTCTTTATTCATGAGCTTATAAAATAAAAAAAGGAAAAGGGAAAGACGGGAAAAAAAGGCAGTAAAAGTGCAGTTACAGGCCAGCCTGTACCGCGCTCAAGCGGCCATACTTCTGCTCTCTGAATATGCTCACACACACCTACACACGAATTAAAACACAACATTTTAGATGACATGAAGTTCATGTGAATGTTGGGTCCTAAAAACCATCCATGCTGGTTTGACGTAGAGCAGAATTGGCTTTTTATTGCGGCGCTGTGATGTTGTCAATTCTACAAGGGTGCAGTGACTGGGGAAAAGGACCTTGCATCTCCTCATTTCACCGTCTTCCCTCGCTATGTATTACCTGTAAAGCAATTAAAAAAAAAAAAAATAACAAAACAGAAAATTCTTATAAAAATCCTGTGAACAGAGATGTCATGAGCAAGGACAGTTGAGGTGTTTTGACACGACTGACAAAGGAGAAGGCTCGAGCTTTTCCTGCAGTTATTCAAAACCACCAAAAGCCCAAATAAATGTTCTGCTGTCGGAAGTGTAATGTTTTACCTTGATAAGAAAAATGCTGCCATGTCCTCTGCTTGTTGACAGGCATCACAAAAGAGTGTGACACTGGAACAGCGACGCACCAGTTCCTCATCTCATATTTACTGACTTTATACAGCGATGACAGCCTGCTGCTCCGTCTCATCTTTCGATGAAGAAGTGAGAAGAGGTAAGAAAAGGGATTCCAAATGTGGAACTTGAACGAAAGGAAAGAAGTTTTGATATTAACCGGCCATTTGCCGTCGTAACGTGTCCTCCGTCCGTTGTGGACCCCGCTCTGGTTAAACAGCATACAGCAAGATCAAACCTGCATTCTGATCTTGTTCAGAATTCTTTTTTCCACGTTATGTTTTAGCATCTGCCAGGCTGAAGCAGCCCAGACCTGTCAGCATGTGGGAGGTGCCATCGACAAAACAAACAACGCTCCCATCCAACGCCCCATGTAACACCTCTCCTCCTCTCATTAACATATCTGGCAGGGCTGTGTTACAATACTGCTGGCTGAAATGATTTGGACTGGCTACATTATCCGTCTGCTTGAATGGACCGGGGCCAGTGTAAACAGTGGCCACTGGAAGACACAAACAAGGCTAATAAAGACAGACAAAGCTGCCAATGATGCTTTTACAATTTCTTCCCCCCTTTTCCATTTCAACTAACTGGACTCCCTGGTTCACAGAGCTCTGTCTAAATGTATGTCAATGTTTAAAAACAGCGATGGGATGTATTTATTTCCACCGGCTGACTGTCTCTGGGCTGCGGAGTCATCATGGCATGACAAGAGCTACTTAAAGTTTGAGATAAGCAAACACAAATGCGGCTATCGGCTTCAGCAAAGTGGTGTCAGATTGCCGGATGGGTAATAAGTTAATAACCATCATGAATAATGCATAGCTGACAGGAAAACACAACAGTAAGAGTTGCAGGAAGAAAGGCTGCAGGAATGAAGCAGATATTTAAGGGAGCACGTTTAGGTACTGCAAGGAGCCACAGACTTATGCATCATTTAGCTCGCGAGGGAAAACGGAATTCTGAGCGGTGCAGAGACATATTCTAATAGGAGATAAAGACAAAGAGGAGAAATTAGATGTTAAAAGCAGAAAAGAGATGTGTGTGTTTTAGGGATGTTCAGGGCATACTCCTATATTCCATCCACCGCTATGACCCTGACTGGGAATAAGTGGTGGTCTAGAGAAATAAATGCTTGCCTGCTTCCGGCTGTCTTAATAAACACCTGCACCCATCACAGCGCCTGCCCGCTACATCATTCCAACACATGTTCTGGCTATGTCAAATGCAGAACACACCAGCAGGACTCACAAAAGCTCATGTATTATGCACCATCACAAGGGGAAACAAGTCTACACTGGCGGCAGGCAGGAAATCATGAAAGCAGAGTGGAAATTTAGATAAGTTTGCCCAACAGCACTGAGACGGGCAACCGATTCCACTGCAACATGCATAACAGACGCAACCTACAAACCCCAGCAGTGCAGAGACACACTGCCGTGATTTTTGAAACACTGTTGATCGATTTTTGGAGAATATCACACGGCTCTGTGTAAGCTCAGGCGTGTGAAACTGCCGTTCAGACTGAGGTTCACTTTATATCTGACCCCTAAATTTAAAAAAAAGGGATTAACTAAGATAGCATTAAAGCTCCCACTCAACAAATCTAAATTACTAGATTACATGCGCACGCACAGACACACACACACACACACGTGCGCATGCAGCTGCTGTTTCAAAAACTCTTAGGTCGGACAGTTTTTTGTCAATAAAATCAACAGTTTCCCTTGAAGTAGACATCTTTCACTCAGTTCTCCTCTGCTTCTGCAATGATGTTTATATTGGATAAAGATCTGTTACCGATATGCTCTTATCACAGACTTTTAATGTTTGTGTGGATCAGCTGCAGCCTTGCAGATGCAGACACCTGGGATGAGTCCGATGGATGAATTGGACAATCCTGAACTGACTCAGTAACTGATTAAATCAGGTCTGGAGGCTGAATCTCACTATCTGTCTCACACAAACTATGCTCAATGGCCCTAAACATGACAGCTTCTAATACTTTCAGAAAGTTCCCAGGTTGCAGGTATAGTTTTCATTTTTCTGCACTTTAACTTTGTGATTCCGGGATGTGTAAATCACGTGTAACAACCAACCTCCGAGCAGCAAATTCTAGCAGCAGTAGCGCAGCAGCAATTACTTTGTGTCCAAACATCTCTGTATTTCCTCAGCTAATGTTTTCTTATCTTGTAAAATCCTTGTAGATGTGTGCAGTTTGGGAGAGTTGTCAGAGTACTAAAAACCATTTCTCTCCTGTTAAAGTAAGGCAAAGGGTTGTCAAGATGGATTGGACTCTACGACTGTTGCCTGTTTCAGATGCTTGCTTGCTTGAGACGTCTACAATCCCAGCATGCATCGAGGCAATGCTGGAATAGCTACAAAGCTCTCGCTGTTTAATGATCAAAACAGTTACAAACTGATCCCTAATTTCGAAACAAACCACTACTGTATTGTTGGATAAGTGAGACATTTCTTACAGCGTCATCTGTAAGAAATGTCTCACTGCCTCAGAGATCCTTTCTCTTGAAAGTTTCATGAAATTGGAAGTATAAGGTGTCAGAACTGTGAGCACCCACCTGCCTGAGCCCGTCCCTGCTGTTCTGCATGATTCGCAGGGCATAATTAGACCGGTGGCCTTTGCTGTTGAATTCGATGTGGCCCGTTAGACCTTCCAATTCTACCTATCCAGCACACAGAAAAGGCAACACATTAAAAGGCATCAAAAGAAGGGAGAAGAAGAGAAAAAGTTAAAACACAAGAAAGAAAAATAGGTAGAGACCAGTTGACTTGGTCCATAGAGGAGTATTATCAAAACAAAATTCTCAAAAAGATCCCCAAGCTGCCCTGATGTAAATAATGTGACCGAGACCTTCAAATTGAATGAATCTCCTTCTGACAAATCTAGCAGGCTCTCTGCTACAGTAAGCTAGGTAACTAGCTTTACCATTATACAAAAAAACCATTACTGGTAGCGCTGAATAAGAAGGTAAGCACCAGTGTGCTCCAGAATAAAAATAAGCTGGATCTGCCCTCTGACCCCATGTCATCCTACCACGTCTTACCATGCGCAGGTAGTTCATGAGGCTGGTGCCATGCTCCCAGATCTTGGAGGACTTGCACGAGAGCTGAGTGGCACCGACATTTTGGCTACGGTTCAACTCCTGAACCGCTGCCACGACGGTGTACACCGCATCAAAGAGGAGTGCGGAGGAGAGCTGCAGAGGAGGAGGGAGGGAGGTTAGTGTATTATACACACACACACAAAGCATGCAGCTGAGGGTGTAACACTGTGGTAAGCGGCCAATAAGGGGTTAACCCATCCCTAGAGTAGAAGTGAGATTATTCCATTAGATCATTAGAAAGACTCTGATCTGCTGACAGTGCCAAAACCGTCTCTCTCCCTCTCTCTCTCTGTGTTTTTTTTCCTAAGGAGACTCTGCATTTCCTTGTCTTCTCCCCAGTGAAGCTGGCACACCCTGACTGTTCTAATTACTGCCTGGGCCTCTCAGCAAGGAACAGAAACCAGTGGGAGAGGCAGCTTTTTCTCTCATCGTGTCTCATCACATAGCCTCCACATCGCTATTACCACATGTTGTTTGATTTAAATCTGCTATTTCACATAGGTTGGAGCATCACCACAGTGAATTACTGGAACTACCGGCGAAATGAGACCCGATACTGATGAAAAATATTGGAGCCTGAATGTGTCTCTCTCACCTTTAGCGGGGTTGACGCCAATACCGGACTTGTACAAGCTCTCCTCATCGCTCCAGTCTCTGTTTCTGCGGACCGTCCTGACTCCATTCAGCAGCACCAGTGCCGAGTGAATTACTGGAACTACCGGCGAAATGAGACCCGATACTATATTGGAGCCTGAACAGATAAAAATAATAAAGGCCGTTAGATTGTGCAGAGTTGTGACTTTAACCAGAACATTGTTGTACTCAGCATAATAAACAGATGCATAGACATAGCGTAGGAAAAATACATGATAGGTTTGCCATTCAATGGCAAAAACTATGTTGGTGTCGAATTCTGACACCTCAATTCAATTCAATTCAATTCAATTCAATTCAATTCACACGGCACCTTTCACAATAAATATGTATCTTGGTGCTTGACGATATCTTGGTGGTTGAAGATAACTTCCAGGTTCCTCGCAGTTGTACTGGAGGACAAAGTAATGCCATTCAAGAAAAATATACTGTCAGATAATCTAGTCCCCAGATGTTTTGGTCCAAACACAATTACTTCATTTTTGTCTGAGTTTAATAACAAGACATTTTATGACATCCGTCTTGGTTAAAGTTACGGGTTTTTGCAGCAGCAGAGTGCACATATGTGGAAAAGCAGCTTTTACCTCCTAACCACGGTGCCCCAGTTGCTATTTTCATCGAGAGACTGTGCCAATCTGAGTAGAGTGGACCAGCGATAACTGGCTTCATTAAGTCAATTAAGCCACTGCAAATTTCCTGATGTTTTAGAGGTGGACTCCTTCACCCTGACCACTTCAATCAATTTTCCTCTGCATGCTTTTATGTTATTTTTAAACTACATTAGGAAAAGTGGAATCATACCCTAGACTGCAGTATACATTCTTAAAGCTCTACACCGGAGCTGGGCGGAGTGAGTCAGTTAATAATGCCGATAAAACTTTTAGCTTTGTGAAATACATCTATGAAACAATAGTACTGTGCTGTTTTTTATACTGTATTTTATATTTATTATATTAGATTATTTTGAAATTCCATGAGCTAATATGGTTTAACCTGACAATTCGCTGTATCACATGACCTGAGAATGAGCAAGATCATCAGGAACTACTGTAATTGGCCATTACTGACTCTAATATGGCACATTATCTAATTGTCTATTTCTTCTATTTTACCAGCCCCACCAGTTGGAGATGGCTGAAACGACCACAGCCACGCTCACCTTTGCTGTTAATGTGAACGAGTTCCAGGCTTGAGTAAAAATAAAGCCATTTATCTTTAAATACGCTCAGCTCTGCACACATGTAAAAAGGTCACTTTTTATGCAAATTTTTTGAACGCAAGATCCCTACTGTCACGTTTCCTGAAGACCTAATTACTGGTAATGAAAGACAGCAAATTATCTATGTGCATGTCTAATAGAGTTAATCACTTTCTTAGGCTTTCTTCTTTTACTCTCTGTAGATGTTGGCTAATTAATCACATGATCTAAGTGCTGCGAGCCAACAACTCTCTTAGTGACCTGCGTTGCACAAAAAGACACGTTTTATATGTTAGCTAATCTTGCTGGCTGCTTACATTCAGATTAAACAGGGTGGGGAGCCATGGGTCCCCTTGCTTTTAACGTCAAACAGTTAGACGGGTTCTTTCTTAATGGTTCTTTCTGGTTTCTAATGAAACCCTCTAGGAACATTTTAGCACCCAGTTTTCTTTGCACCAGATATATTCTCTTTTTTAATTATTTACAGCATATTTGGGAGAAGGGAACCACTTGGAGATCAGATATAGTTTTACGATATGGTCAATGCAAGAGAGATTTGGTTTAATATCAGCGCTCCCTGCTCCCGCAGATGAAGATCAATCATAATCTGCTCTTGTGTAAAGTCTGTAAAGCTGCTGGTCAGACAAGGGCAACCCAGTCTTATGAGAGCTGTGTTCCAACAACCGATTTCACCAAGGAAACAAAGACCTCAGGTCACCAGCCATTGGTTCATCCACCCCTGCTGTAGTTAGCAAAGAAAGCAAAACTGGCGATGCCCTAAACGACTAAAAACAACGTTAAAGGATTTTGTGCATATATGTATGCACTTACCGGGATCCCAGCGAACGGAGCGTGGTCGCAGTTTTCTTGCCACGAACGATTCAGACTGCTTACGAAATCCTGGAAAAAGGGATGAGTTTTGTTGAACACTGAGAACCCGATGATGTTGACCCGTTGGTCCGCTACGTCGTCCAGCTGAAGTAGGGAGAACTCCTGCAGGGTAGGAGGAGAATAGATGATACTGCTGCAGATCTCTATAGTAACACATATTTTGTTGTTATCCACTTGATGTACAAGTACATCTCATATTGAATTACTGTCAAGGTAAAACGTGTTAACATCCAATTGACTCAGATTAATTTCCTTTTCATTAGGTCTCATTATTCCAGATGATTACCATAAGAAAGCAGCACCAGCGATTTCCTGTGCATTATCGTACTAACCCATGCGTTACGCCACGGGCCATTTGCATACTTTGGCACACAGGTCGTTATGTGAGTCCTGGATTGTAATGCTTTAGCATGCAGCATACTGATATGGTCCAAGTTGCAGATGAAAGAAAATACAGATATTTGTTATTTTCCTATTTTCCTCAAGGGACAAGGAGTTGGGTTTTTTTTTCTGTTTCTGGTGATCTGCAGAGAGGGAAGTTGGGAGATAGTGGAGAGGAACGTCAGAAGGACAGGAGGCGGGGGTGTGATGGGGACGGACATTCCCTGAAGGTTAATAGAGGTGTCAGAACCTTGTTCCCTCCTGAGGTGGAAGCTTTCGCCTGGCAGCCTGTTGTGCCATCTAGCTTATGACAGCTCGATCAAGCTCATGTACCTGTCTGCCTGTCACCAATGCTAGGAAATCTGAAGATAAGAAAGGGTTGGAGGGAATGCTGAGGGGTAAAGGGGGAAGCCAGATACGATCA
This sequence comes from Tetraodon nigroviridis, assembly GCA_000180735.1. Lineage (NCBI taxonomy): Eukaryota > Metazoa > Chordata > Actinopteri > Tetraodontiformes > Tetraodontidae > Tetraodon > Tetraodon nigroviridis. The sequence goes on along the minus strand of CAAE01014537.1, from coordinate 1,946,032 downwards.
AACTATCAAGATGTGGGAGGAAGGCCTGCCAATACCCGTGTGTTTTAAAGGATCCAAAGTGGGAGCAGCATGGAAAATAAAAACTAAAGTGAGCAAATGAATTGTTTTTTTGTTTCTGACAAAGAAACTGACACATTCAAGCATTGCAGCAGACTAAACGCTGCTCTTTTGTCCTCTAATTGTGGGATGTCAGGCTGTAGACATAACTAACACTGTGGGGCTCATGATGCTCCGTCGCTACAAACAAAGATTCAGAGAGGGACAGCCCGTGCTGACATCACGGGTGTGATTCAGGTAGAGGAGGTTGTTACAACGATACACACAATCGACCGCAGCTCCCGACTCACAAACAAGGCATAGGTATCACAAGTTTTAGGTTCTGCCGACGCTTCAAAAGTAGAAATAAAATAAAAGAAATTTGTTTTTTTGTCATCAAAATAATGGAGGTAGGAAACTGGCCAAATCAGATAATGGAGGCTCTGACAAAACAGCAAAAAGGTCAGTAAATTATAATAACTCGAGCAGGAAAAACTCACAGAAGAAAGAAAGAATTTAACTTTAGTGGGAAATGTTAAATAAGTTACATTTCTAGATCATTTCAATTTTTAAAATGTTTGTTATCATCACACTTGTAAATGTCAGTGTACGTATATGTGTGGAGTGACAGTCACAATACAATGAATACCAGCTCTTAAAACATTTTAAAAAAAGAAATACATTTTCAAACCAGGGTTGAATGGCTCTCAACAAAGCCAACATCTGTTAACCTATTTCAGCCTCTTGTGCTAACAAGCCAAGAGGGATTTCCAATTCAATACTATTGTTCTCTAATGTGTCCTTCACCCGCAGCAATGTTTAACACTCTGATTCCCCAGCATAACATAAAACATTTCAGTGTTTCTCTTATCTTCTCTGATCGTTTGAATCTCTTGTGGGGCCTGGAAGCCTTTTGGGACTGGCCACATAACTACCGGTTAAGTGTGTTTTAATAGATCATTAGAGGCAGATCTAAGCAAACAAGCTCATCATTACACATGCCCCTCAAAAATGCCTGTATGTGAGCATGCAAGCGTAGAGGGTGTGTGCACACCCACACACAGGCGGCTGGATACCTTATAATTGAGCTACACATGCACATCCTGAGAGAAGACCAAGGTCATCAAAACATCCCTGGGCTATGTCTAAAGAAGACTAATGTGCAGCGTTTGTTAGATTTCAGGGCACACACACATACACACACACACACGCACACTCCGCGCACACACTCACACAGGCACACACACATCCTCGCATTTTTATCTGCGTGGAAAATTTCATAGACATAATACGTGACACAGCTCTTTGCCCTACCCATCCCAACTAACTCCCCAACCCCTGACCTCAAACTAATAAAGCGTCCACATACACATCACACACACACACACGCACACACACACACACGTCCATGTACATTAGGCCGGTGTAGAAAGATGGTGCGTACTGTGTGGTGCGGAGGGGGAATTTAGGGAGTGGCGCTGATGAGACCAGAGGGCGGTGAAACCAATTGTTTCAGCTGAAGAGGCTGATAGGGCAGGAGAGCGGAGAGATGGTAGAAAAAGAGACCAAGCAAAACAAAAAATGGAAAAGGTGAATGAAGGATTCTTCTGAGAGCACTGGCACAGACAGGCAAAGCAGCAGAGCGAAGATGGCTGTGGGTGGGACGGAGTGACGGCCTGTACCAGGGTCCCTTGACATTAGCTGTCATCTAGAGATCAATCAGCCAAGACATAAACCAATCAACCAACCCCTTTTGTCTTTTGCTCCCCCTTCTTTAATTTTCTCTCAATTGTTGATATTGGCTGATTTTGTTGCACTCTTCCCATAATGGACCTTTCACACATGCACACACTCAAGAACAGGAAACCCCCAATGTGGGACCAGTTGGAGGTTGTTATGATGTAGACAGTGAGAGCAGTGAATAATGAGATCCCAGGAGAACCGATGCTGCTCATAGCGAGATACCCTGTCTTGACTCAAACCCTCAACCCTCCCGCCACCTCGGCACTGCTTTATTCAGCCCCTTCTCTCAGATTCACACACACACACACACACACACACACACACACACATTTTTCTTAGCAATGGTGTAAGCCCCTGCAAATCCACCACACTAAAAAGGATATTAAGATCAAGCAGAAAACAAAAATCATGCAGCCTCTTTGTCTTGCAAACGCATCTCAGTAAACAGAATGGAAGATGCTGAGATTATAACGACCGGTTTGGCTAGGACTTCAAAGAAGCCCTAACTGAAACACTTATCTCTGTGCAAGAAAGCTCATCTGTTAATCCCTCAAGTTCAGAAATGTGAGGATTGTGTGTAGAGTTTCTCAGCGTCTATACATGCTGTGCTGGGACTCTTAAGGTTCCTTTTCCTACTTAAGTACATAAAACTCATGAAAATGTATAATCTCAACATTTTTCCAGCAATTTATCCAGCGGTGGCACTGCAGGAGAAACAAGAGGATCCTTGGGGCCCTTTGAAAGTAGTAAAATAGCACAAAAGCAGAAATATACAGCTGCACTAAATATGTTCCTCTAGCGCACAGTAATCTGAAATTGTGTTTGTATACAGCTAATAGGTCAAACTGGTCCTCCATTTCAAATAGAAACTGTTTCAGCGTGTTCTCCCCAATGTTTGTTGGTCTGCGAGCAAACAGGATCTCATGCTGCTGGAAATGATGATTTGAAAAATGATGATGCTTTGGAAAATAAACGTCAGCTCTGTGGGTAGTGAATGGCGGCCATGCTCTTTGCCACGGCTAATGCAATAATGAAAAATCCTGCCAGTACAAGTGCTGCATGTTATTCTCTAATAGCTGAAAATGCCTAAAAACACAAGATTAACATTTTACTTTCTACTTTCTTTTTAGTACAAGAAACATTTAACAGGATTTGGGGCTTCTGTCTGGCCTTCACCCTGCAGATGAATGGAGCCCAGTTAGAGTGGTGCACTGGCAACGCTCTCGCAGCTGGATTGTTCATGTGTTTTGGCAGTGAGTCATTCTGCATCTGTGTCAGTTGTATAAACTCGGGCTGAGCTCTAAAGCCTCCTGCAGCCTCTTAATTACGTTCTGGAAGCAGGCAAGGGAGGAGAAGTGATAAGAGAATTACAAAATATCACGCCTACGGTCTTGGTTTCAACCTGGGATGTAATAGGAAAAAAATGTAAATGATTTATTGAATTTTCTGTTCCTAATATTGCACACAAGAGCTCACTTAAGTGTCACAATGAGTTTTAATAACTTCCACGTTATTTATGCTGTCTGCATTTTTACGAATGCATTTTGCATCTAAAATCTTAATCTGTTTACTTTCAATCAATTGTGTGACTGATAAAATTACCTCTATTTTAATGCAACGTACCATCAGCATGCATATGTCTTTTAGCACGATGTGGACTTTGGTGCATTCGTTGAAATGAAAAACGAATCACACAATTGACTTAATTATACACATAATTGTGTCTAACCCGCAGCAGCAACTATGCAACTATGAGGCAGTGACCTTGTAAAAGGATCCTTCTTACATTTGTGAAGGCCCATAAATATACCAGCGTATGTTAGCAATCAGAAGAATTGCTTTTCCTGTAAATTAATCCTTCAAATCCTATTAGAAATCTTGGCAAAGGACATTGAAAAAAAAGCTTTTTTTTTTTCTGTTTTGATGTTATTCACAATACTTTTGTTTTCTTGAAAGAGCAGATGAGTTTAAACCAGAAACGGCCATTCAAAACAAGAGAATGTGCAGCTAATAATGATAAAAGTTGATCAACACAAAGCTCATCTCAGTTGGGCCTCAAGTGTTTGACACTGATCATGATCACTTTTTCATCAAATTGTGCCCTGGTTTGCCAGGGGTTATCCTGACTACACTGTACAAAAATAGAAATATAAAAAAAAAAACAAAAAAAAAACAAACACATTGATGGGAAACAGGTTCTAGCATGTTGAGATTCTGTTTACCATAATTTGCTTTGTTGTAAAATAAGAGTGGCTCCAGCTTTAAAAATCCATTGTGGCAGCCTCTCGCTACTGTATCTGTGAAATGCTGTGAACTGACAATAGAAATGGACTCACTCGACTCTTTTGTGCTACAATAAAAGAGATTTGGAAACATCATGTGGATTTGCTTTTGCATGTTGTTTCTGGCGTCTTCATAGCATTTCCAGAGCTTGATTTCAGCCCTCTTCTGATGCTGGATTTATTAGTTTATTGTGTCAGCTTCCATTTTATCTTCATTTTGCCCCATTTACTCCAAGCACAGCCAGCAAACGTTTCCAGTCCTGGATTAGCAGAACAAGTTAGTTCATTCTGTTTAGTTTGTTTAAATTCATTTTTGTCCAGTCCTTGTGTCAGGTTTCTTTCTCCCTGTGAATGAGCATGTGCGTACTTGTCTGTACTTGCGTTCTTGGGAAGCGTCATCAATTGCCAAGTACCGTTCTAGTTCTAAATAGGCAACCTGCCAAGTACTCTTCAAGTGCCTCTAACGTGCACTTGCTGCGGCCATGATATCAAGTACATATTAGTCATGGCATGTGGACAGCTTGGTATTCTCACAATACATATCTACTTGGCCTGCAAATAGTAGGAATTTTAGTTTAGAAACAACCTTTTCTATGTGCCTCTTTGGCGCTCAGATTACTATCTTACCAGCCCAGGCACAAAAAGGGGAATAGTGCGCCCATCAAAAACCAAAACGTGCGTGTGAAGTTTCCACGCGGCTCGGACAGATGTGTGCATCCAGTGTAACAGTTATTAAGTGTTCAGAAATCACACAAAAACCGCAAACATTTTTTTTTTATATCCCTTGTTTTCTGCACTTACTAGTGGTTTGACAAAACTGTTGTTAAGTGAAGATTTTGCCTTGTGATTTGGTTTTTGCTTGACTTCTGCTCAATGACCAAAGCCTAGAAAAAAGACATTAAGCTTTTAATGATTCTGTCTCTGGGGTCTTCATAAATCTTTATAAATGAATCATTGGATGTCCTAATTACAACTCAATAACAGACTCCATGTGCCTCCGTGACAGAGCGAAATAAAACCAAAGTGTATCGTTTATTTCGCAGTCAATCACTATTGTCTCTATTGAGCCTGTTCAGCTTCACTGACTGTGCATGATCTTGTATCGAGCCTCCTATCTGGATTTCGTTGTTTGGTTGGGTGATAATCAGAGTATAAATAGGGTCGTGCGCTTCAATTAGAATGGAAGCTTCATCAGGCTGATTATAAGAGCAAAGATCTGGGCGTCATCTTCACATCACACTGCCTGCAAAATAAATGAAAAAAAAAAAGAAATCATACAGCTAACGTTACATGTGTAGTTTAAAGTACACGACTGAACATGTGTTGATGAAGGAGAGCCAAGGCGCCAGGGGGCTGCCATCAAACAAGCATTTTGGCATGTTTTCAC
>CAAE01014537.1:1919281-1940318 GCA_000180735.1 Tetraodon nigroviridis | reverse complement strand
ATTCACCGACACGCGGTAATCAATACTGCGCTCCTCACACGTGCACGAGAGGGGGAGTCTGGGAGGCGGGACACTCAGCCAAACGCTTTACATTCCATCACTGTCTGGCTTATCTCTAAGATTAAAAAAAAAACCTTTTTCAACAGACTTTTAGTACTTCAGGACAAAACTCATCTCACCTTAAGATCTAGGGAAGAAATGTTCTCTTTCAATGTGATTTTTTTATTTTGGCAGCTGTATGTATTCATATGTATTCAACCCTAAGGCATATGATATCTTTTTGGAACATGAAGTGACCTCATGTCTCAGCCTTTCAGCCGTGAAAGATTAAAGAGTGGACTTCATGAATAATGTTGTGAGTGTTAAAGTGCATGATTAAAAACAGAGGGCCAGTCTCCTTCGACATATGAATTTAGATGTCCATTTGCAAAATTAAGATTCTCACATCCTACTTCTTGCGGTGATGTGCACACACGGCAGGTTTAACCAGAGTTTTAGGGATTTACCACAACCTTTTATTAGTCACCTCTCTTATGCTCTTTCTTCCTGATGTTGCCTCACACCTGCTACGCCTTTTACCACAGTCCTCTTCTGCTTTATTACAGTAGATGGCACCAAGGGAAGAGGAATAGAAAAAAAAAAAAACAAACCCAAACATTAACTGTGGATCGTAGCAAGAGGTTTGTAATCTTGGAATTGTTGGCTGGGGGAAACGAGCAGATCAGCAGAGCTGTGAAAACGTGACTAATGCAGCCTGTCAGTCAGAGAGTAATTTTGAAGAAACAAGAGCCCTTCACAAAAGAGCTCTATAACTGAGAGGAATCAAGACGGCAGCAGCTCACTTGTAAACAAGAACTTCAAAAAAGTTAAAAAAATCAGCAGATTGATGGACATGAAGTTAAATGCTTGCGGAACTTAAGCATCTGGCTTTAGAGGAACTGAGATTTCCAAAAAGAGGGAGGCAGCAGGTGGGAATAGTTGTTTAAGAACAGCCAGGTTTGAGAGTGTGATTAGTGTGTGTCAGAGGTTCATATATACTGAATAATCCAAACCCATAATTCCAAGATGCACAGTCATGTAATGCAATCCATTACATTTTTTATTTTCTTAAGCAAGCGCTAATACATTTTTTTATGCACTTATGACCATTTATTTACTGTACATGTTAGCACACACATGTGTATTATTAAACAATTCTGACTTATTCTCTTATAATTATGATGTCACTGCCTCCTGTTCATGGTGGAGATCATAACAACAAAACGTAATATGATCTAGTTAGTAGTAAAATGAATTGGGACACATGTCATAAAATGCGGATTATTTAGTAAAACACACTTGGAAAAATGAGGGCAGCGTTTGTATGCAGCTGTCTGTTGCAACCACCCACACAGACTATTACCTTTTCTATTACTCAGTTGATTGATTCTCAAAAGTCTGTTTCTAAACAGGCAAATACGAACTTTACATAATCTGTGGAGGGAATTAATTAAATCCCAATCATTTCACAGTCACAGTGGCTGCCCTCTAAAGCAGTTTGACTGACAAGTCTTCGCTTTAATTTATAAATCCTCCGCACCACACTTGTGCAAGATGGAGGCTGAAGCGGATGCCTCTTCTTCTCTGTCTCTTTTAGTATGCTCTCTTCCTCTATTCTTTTGTTCACATTCACAGATAATGGAACAAAAACCAGAACAATAAACTTGTGAAATTGAATTCGGCATCACCCAGACAATATCGATACCATTGCCAGACGCACCTAAAGATAAAAACGTAGGAGACATGTGGGATGCAGGTATTGTAATAAACAGAACCGAAGTACCAATCAAAAAAGAAGTAAAATGACAAGGGCATGCAAGGGGAGACTATTATCTGGCAACTTTTATCTAGTTTTCCCAGTAAAGCCGGCAGTGGGGAAAGCTGCCCTCGTAGAATAAATAAATAAATAAATAAAAGTGTGTTTGTGCAGGTCAGTGAGGCAAAAATACATTTCATCTCTTCCTCAGAGGCACATTTAATTATAAAGCATTTTATCGTTTGACAGTGCTGGGAGGAATAATTAGAAGCACGGAGCATGTCGAGTCCAGAACCCCAACCGGCCACGAACAAATAGCAGAGCACAGCGGTGTCTGAAAGAAAAGTAGGGATTAAGTGTCGAATAGCAGCCTCGGCTTGGTGCCGAGGCAAAGCTGCCTCTCCTCATCACTCATTCATTCAGAGCCGCTCATCAGCTCGTACTTATGAACACAAAGATAGAAATATGGGCTGCAGTCAATGTCTTTTACTGTGTGTGAAGATGTTAGCACCAGAACCTGCAAAAAATTAAAAAACAAAACCAAAAAAACCCCTGGAAGCCAGCAGACTGGCGGGTAGCTAGGAAACGCCTCTGTGGGTCCGGAACTAGGTTGCTGCACGAGTGAGGATTTACGCCAGTCTGTTTATCTGTGTTTTGTTGCACAGGGTGTGTTTAAGTGTGATGTTTTGGGAAAGTGCTGGTGGTTTTTTTTGGGCCATCGATCCATGACAGTGGCTGGGGTGGTGCAGGGGATCAGAGGAGGGCGGAAAATAAAACAAACAGCAAGAAAGGGTTCCATGGTGGCGAGGTAGGGGGAGGCGAGGTACCCAAACCAATGGCTCCGGTTCGTCAGAGTTGGGGAAATATGTCAGCCGCGCATGTCGTGTCAAAGAGTATTTCCGTTTCGTGCGCATGCAAACATGCGCGGGAGCGAGCAAGACGCTCGTCTAGACTCGCAACGACATCACGGAGCGAGGCTCTGCTTGGCCCGATCTCACGTTCGCCTAACCTTCAAACGACGTTAGGCACACTGTCAACATATGATGAGTCACTGCCAGCTTGATGTGATTTATTCAGTCCTGCTGAGCAGCTTGGATACAAATAACGCAGACAGGATCCGTGGAGCAGCCATGTCACGTACTCCAGCGGTTCTGATGGCCCCTCAACGTAAGTCTGGACTGCATGCAAGTTATTGCTGCACAAGTTGGTTGCTTGGATGAAAGATGAGTGGAGATGTTTTTGCCCCCTGTCTCCAATGAAACATATTTTGTTGAAATGCCTCTCTTCATGCCGGCCCAGGAGCCCAGATTTCCATTAGATCTCACAATTAAAGCCGGAATATTAAGCACCAGCATTCAGAGGGCTTAATGGGAGAAGAAAAGAAAACAGCTCACGGAGCTTTATTGCATTTTCTCTACAGAGGCCCAGTGATAGATGGACTCTTTCCATAGATAAGAACAAACACATACGTAAACAAACACATAAAATTAGGAAGAACGAAGGAGAAAGGAAGTTCAGAGATATACTTCCTGAACAGAACACTGCACCCAGTGGAACACACAATAGCAATTATGGTGAGTTATCATGGCAGCCACAGGAATATCCATCTCTTACATCAGATTAATCACAGCCACGCAGAACCGGCTTCGATAAACAAACGGAACCTAATGAAGCCCCAAAACAGTCAGATCCACAATCGACTGTGATTAAAACCCAGAGCCGACAGATGGACAACTGAGTGCGGGCGCTGACGGGCGTCTCAAGATGATTCGGGAGGGGGGGGAGATTAGTCAGAGGAGCAGCGTGGCAGGTCATTAGTCAGGAGCGTCAGGAGGGGAGATAAATGAAGTGTCAGCACATGACGCAGACAAAGTGAACACTGAGCAAATGCAGTGGAACAAAGGAGGGAGAGGTGGTGTGTGTCTATGATGAATATGCCGGATACTTCCAAAATTCAACAAATAGCTAGAAAAAACAATTGCACATTACAGCGTCAGCACACCGACCATTCATTTTTTTAAGCCTTAGCCTAAGCTTTTTTAGCTTCCTTTATAGGATGGACAGTGTTCTATTATACTTTAATAATCTTACATCTTAAGCAGGTTGAGAGTGGTTTAGAAATACAGCGTGGTTCAATCATACTGCAGAACAGAATCAAAGCGAAGAGTGTATAACTGTGTATTTTACCTACACAAAGCATATACATACATTGTCTGCATTCCTCTCCATATAAAAAAGAAAAAGTGTGTCTTCCTGTAAATTATAAATGAGTTCTCATCATTATTATTCAGAATCCATCTACTGCTCAAAGAAAGAGCAACACCCAAATCAGTTTTACTGCAGCCTAGACATTTCTCTATATTAATATAAATAACTCTACCTCTCCCATCATGTAGTTATTGCCATCTCTAAGACGGAGCCTCGTGACAGCTATCCAGATGATTTAGCTGCTCGTTTGATCAACCTAAACCAAGGAGCTCAACACCGAAGGTGAAACATTTATGTATGAATTTTAATACAATTTTCAGAAATTGTTGGCAATGAGACACAAAAAATATGTTTAAACTTGTTGCAGATTACCATATTTGTTTTGGGTGTCAGTAACAACATGTAGAGAAATGATCTGCTTGCTGGGGGTCTGCTGCTCTCTGACTGCTTTTCTACAGCAGCCTTGCAAATGCTTCATTTAATAGAGCAAGTCAGCAAACATGACTGGAGCCATGAATTCAGTTTCTGCAGATCTAAAGATCTAACAGCCCATGTCTTTAATATTTTTACAGGTAATGGGGAGCATTAGGTAGGTAATTGTAATGTAAACATCGCCATCAGTCCTTAAATACAAGAATTACAAAACAGAACCATTTTATTTAAGCTCTAGGCACTACTTCAGACTAATTATTATTATTCTAAGGTCCAAATTTGTGTAATTCTATTACCTAGTTACGTTACTTTCATCATTCATTCACTTGCTATAATCCCATTAGGATGTAATGAATGCACCCAGTCAAAGGCCAAATTATGTAAAACCTTTTGTTAAAGGGCATAGGGTGAGGCATTATAGTGATAAGTGTAACCTTTGAATAGACTGCAGAAAGGTTATTTTGCTGAAAAGGATAAAGGAAATATCTTGACTGGAATATCCACAACCATTAAAGGGTGCAGTGAAGCCTGCTCCACCCCCACTGAACTGCTCTGTGTGGACTCTTCTCACCCCAACGCCGAGACTGCGTCACAACCAACGTGACGGCCAAACATGTGCTGAAAATGATGTGATCAAGTCAAAATGACTGCCTTTTTGCAGGATGACTTCTGCTTCTTATTGATGCATTTATCTTTTAAACCCAAGTAGCACCTGGAGGTTATACAAAAAGCTACATTTGAAACTACTTTAAATATACTACTTAGATTTAAATGTAAATGTAAAATTGAATAAAAGCTTGACATTAAACTGTAATTTTTTTGAATGTCATATTTAACAATAGCTGCTTTTTTTCAACTCCACAGTGGGCAATGCATAATGTCCCAGGCTGCCTGGGGCACGCTGGCCAGCCATTTTAGTGCTGTTTGCTCTTTAAGATAATACAAAGCAATCAAAGAGTGACACAATAAAAGTAAAAAAACATGGTGGAGTGGCACAACAGTGGCCGCACTCAGTAAGTCATAAAACAGCTTAATATGAATCATCTCTGCAGGGCTATTACAGCCAATTGTTTTGAACTTCATTTATTTCAATTACGGAGAAACGTACAGATACAAAGTGCTATCTTTACGATAACGTGATCATTTTCACAGGCTGCAGCGTTTCAGGGTGGTCAAACACGATCAAACCCAGTCTGGAATCGGTCTCAGCAACTTTGTCCATGGACAGACAATGCAACTGTAATTGATGAACTGCACAAAAATGTACACAAAAAATACCTTTGTTTTAAACTACTAGCCGAAACTGGTGCTTGTTCTTTCTATTTTCTAAAGCATCAGATGTGACTTGTCCTGATTTGGGATGGTTAGGTAGAGTTGAAATGCACAACGCATTTTAACCTCGGTGACAGCAGCAATGGCGAAAAGTGTGTACTTTAAAGTATGAAGATCCAAGCATGTGCTCCTGCTAAAATTTACATCATAAAATCAGCTAAACCGGTACAGATGCTATTAATCCTAATTATTTATTTATTCTAAAGATGTGCATGCACCCAGAGGAGGCAGTTCAAGAGTGACCGAAGCCACTGAAGACCCAGCACGAGTCTGCTCTGCAGTCGCACGCAGCGAGGGAGAAAATGGACTTCACAGCCACGAAGCTCCGCCATAAATCTTCTCCTCTGTTTTATCACCAGTCTGCTCAACACTAGTCATCCAATCATTCAAACCATTCATTCAAGTGCAGGCCGCTAATTTAGTCTACAGTTTTATTACATGACAAGAGTATTAGAGCACTGACGTGCTTGCGTAGGTGTGAAATCTATAGTACCTCTGGAGGCGTGCAACAGCTGTTTGCTTACCAGAGAGGTGAAGATGTAAGTGTAGTAGACTGACAGCATTCCCAGTTCTGAGGCCTGTGGAGCAGAAGACATGAGTTCAGGAGGAGGAGGAATAAAAGAAACAGGCGCTAAGTACAGTAAGAAAGAGATGGATAACAGCTGTCCAAGAAAGGCTTATGGGGGGGTTCCGCGATCAGACGGTATAGAGAGCTGAGGGATGAAAAGGGTTGAAGGCAGCACGCTGCTCTCTTAAATAGACAGGTCCAGCTCACGCGCAGGTAGGAGAAGCCACCGTCTCTTTCTCTGACGATGCCTCTGGTGCTGCAGTTGGTATCTGGGCTGAATTAATATGCTGTGCAGCAGCTCCACTCATAATTTGATTAAATCAAAGTCACAGCGAGAAGCAGTCGTGAAGGACGGCCTAAACTTTTTCATGGTTTTTATTTCATCAGTGTCATTGGTTTAAATTAAAACCAGCAGGCCATTGGTTTCCAGATCTGCGGTGCATCTTATGATGAACAAAAATAAAAAGAAGAATGTTTTTGGGGACAATTTCGTGTGTGCTAACACTGAGAGTGCAATAACATCCTGTATCTACAGCAGGTCCTTCATTTTGAGTCAGACTTTAGGACAATAGATTGACATGATGGCCCAAATTGCCTTCCATCGTTGGTCAATTAGCCTGTTAACAAGCCCACAATAACATTAAGACAACTGGAATCTAGATCATTTTAGTGTTTTTCACACATGTGTGGATGTAGAAAATTTTTTTTGACATAAATCATCCTAATGGGTATACACGCAAAAGACATCTGAATATTAGTGAGGGATCTAGGTCTCTTAATCCGATTTCTTCTAATCAGATAACGGCCATTGTCCGATAAAGAATATAACATTATGATGTTTACAGGATCGCTGGAATAATCTGATAATCGGATAATGACTAGATTCTCATGCTCATTCGAAATTCAGAGGACATGAGGGATTTTAAAATAACTAGCTGAGGAAAAATCCGATCATGTTGTCCATTTAAACTCAGCCTGCTGGCTCTTTGATCCTATCATTGTTTTAGCCAGCGTGTGCACGGCCAGAATGGTTCTAGTTTCTGTACAGTTGAAACAATGGCGAAGGCCTGGATGAAGCAGATTACATTCAGAGCGACGCCCTTTTTGAAGCCAAGGCCTCGGAGAGCGGGACCTTTGTCCGATGAGGTGGTTGATGCTAGATGTAAACATGCACAGGGGCGGGGTTGCTTGGGGAAACAATTCTGTCCCTTTAGACTGGCTGAGCACAGTTATCATAATCAGAGAATGTCAAATATGCTGGCGGACCGCTTTGATATGTTTGGCAAGTCCAGATTAGCGAGCAGACAGTCTTTCTGTCTTTCCGTCGCTCTGCTGCGAGACTGTCTCCTGACAGACACGCTGACATACAAAAGAGACAAAAAAAAGCGAGCCGGGTGAGCTGGAAGGTGTGAGGAAGACAACATGAAAACAACTGCTTGGCCTCTCAGATGAGGAGAAAAAGAGCAGCTGAAGGGACAGGCAGGGAATGGGCAAACAGAGAAAAAAAGCGAGACATCCCACTGTGGACTGCCACTCTGTGGCCAAGGGCTGCCAGGGTTGTCATGGTGACCGAACACTTGATTGAAGTCAGAGATTGGGGGTATATTGAGACTAAAAGTGAGAGAGCGGGAAAGTCCTTTATGAAGTGAATGAGGGAGGAGATGGACAGAAGGGGAAGCATCATCCCTTGACTCGCTCTCGCTCCTTCTGTCTCCAATTATTGTCAGAATGTTTTGAGTGGGCCATCCATCCTGATCTAGAAATAATGAGCTGTGTATTAATAACTAAGGGACCATATGCTGCAGCCAAACACCACTGCCTCCACGGCTTCTGATGTCACCGATACCTTAAAGGCTCTCCATGAACATGAGTGTATAATCAGATGTTTTGATTGAGTTGGACACAAAGACTTCGGTGTTTGGTTTTCCCTCTCGCTGTGAACTCTGGGGACCATCCCCCCTCCTTTCCCCTGCAGCTGAGGAAGCGTTTGACCGCACAGTTAGCATTTGGCTACGTTTAAAAGGCAGAAAATCAACAAATATGAGAGCAGGCCACCTGATCGGGAACTGCAAGTTCTGGCAAAAACGTGTTCCTGAGTTAATAAAGCGACTCAGGGGAATCACATACATGGTCCTACTGAGCGACGGGTATTTTTAGAAATCAATGGGTCAGGGGTTCAGCCCACTGGTCCTCTGGTTATATATGAATTGTTCTCGGCCCTCCCATTAGAGAAGGCAGGTTCTCAGGGTTCAGTGCTGGTAGTGCACCTGTTACTGATCGGTTCACTAGTAGCTGATTTAGGGGAGGCTGTCAATCGTTTCCTGGCACCGAAACAAAAGTTTTTTCTGAAGAAGTCTTAGTTCTGGTTGTTGGAAACCCTGCAGAGGAGCCTTTCACTAAGAGTTGGATTATTTCAGTTTTTTATGACTACTGTTCTCATATCAGGAGCACTTTTTACTTCAGTTTTATACACCCAAAAATAGGGTTTGTTTGTCTCTGAGTGCCTGCCTTGTACTTGCATTTGGGTGCTTAACAACATGAACTCTAACCCGCTGACTCTGAATTAAACCTCCGGTCCTCACATTCTTAGTCTGCACTGCAGGAAAAGAGAGCACAGGCTGCATTCATAGTTGCATTTCACCACATTTTGATGCAAGTCACATTTATAAAAAACAAGATATATCGAATTTAAAGTGACAGTGAACAATCATTTCCCTTCATTAGCTTCCTCGTTAATTTAATATAGAACGTGTGACACACTTAGATGAGCTTAAGTCTGTTGTAATTTAAATAAATATAATTGACATCCCATTCATAAATTAATTGTTTGACATCCAAGCATAAAGACGTTTTTTTTTTTTTTTTTTTAAATAAGATTAAATAAACTACGCTTTAATTTCACAAATATTTTTCTTTTTTTTGTACCCACTGTAAAATGTGGGAACATTTTTGCATTTTTCCTGGCCTTTTTAGGTATTTCACATTTAAAATGCATCAGCATTACAAAAATGTGGAATGTTTTGGAGCTGTAAATGACACAGCTGCCAGATGAAGCACACTGACCCGCTCCAGAATGACATGTGACATCGTGGTGTTGGCGTCTACTACGATGGTGGCGGTCTTGTCGTCTCGTATCTCCTTCAGCAAAGGGGTGGGGTCTTGGCTGTCATCAAGCATGCGCACTGACAACGTCTCCTTGGAGATGAGGAACCGCCGGAGGAGCTGCTCCAGGTTCAGAAGGCCTGTTGGTATATCAAATATTTAAAAGCAAAGAATTATTACTCTAGAATAAAAAAACTACTCAAAAGGAGTGCATCTTCACAGAAACAGAGCCAAACATGACTTCAGATATGCAGTATATTTGTGCCTGTGCTGCACTCATGAATGATCCTGCAGAAAGCTTTATTTCATGGTCCATTGGGAAATGTGACTGTGAGTGGAAATACTGCATTTTAGAAAAGATGCCATGCCACGATAAACTGCTTATCTGAAGCAATTTTGTGTGCAACTAAACATACAAGCAAAAGTTTATATATGCTATATTTTTTGTGGAATTGAAATGGAAAGCACTAAATGCTGCTTTGTTTAACCACAACATGGCTACAGGTGTAAATGTGATGAGTGCAGATTCCACACAGGTGCATTTACTTTAAATTGAATGCAAATGTGCTTTTACAGACAGCAATCTGCAGATTTGCACACAAACACAAAGTCCACAATAATAATTAAAAAAAACAAAACTGTCAGCATATTTTAAGACCTAAGAATGAGCCGCAGTTTGTTCTATTACATTTGCACTTACGAATCACCCAGACAAAATTGTTTTGAAGATGCCGAAGTAAGGACAATGTGGCGTTACCGAGATACAGAGTGGTGGAGCTGCTGTTGTCCTGTTGTGGAGCACACGCTGTTGGCAGCTTAAATGGCCATAACATGCTTTCAAACTGTGCTTTTAAAAAACTGCTTTTAAAAGTGGGAAAAAAAAAAGTGAATCGCTGTTTCAGCGGTCTCACCTGTACAATGGCGTCGCTTAAATTTCACAGCTTCCCACCGTTCTCACCTGCTGACACCAAATGCACCAATCACCTGCAAATGTGGCTGCGTGTGGTTTGCACAGTTGTTTTGAAGAAAAACTAAACTCATATGAGAACAAGTTACAAAAAGTTTTTCTTCAAATACGCAGGTGCAGATTGTGTGAAACTGGTTCAGAAACTCTACAACGCAGGCAGGACTCTGGCCAAGAGCTTCGGCACAGAGCCATCAACAATAAAGGTTAGCTGGATTAATGCCTGTGGCAGCGTGCTTTTGGGCACAGCCTCGCTGCTCTCTCTGCCTCATCCTCAAAATATTCATGAATTGGCCACGCTCGATTAGTCTGTCACTGGTGCGAGTGATTTATGATACCGGCACATGTGGACGAGCGACGGACAGCAGGCTGCCGACCGGCGGCCAGCTGAACGACCGGTGGGGAGGGGGCGGTGGGGGTTGGGGGTGGAAACAGGGCAGGCTGAAGCCAGAGTCAAATGGGTTTCCACTGAAGCCTTTGTGGTCCACACACAAACGTAACCACACTAACCCAGGCATGATGCCATTTGCCGCATATTTTATTGAATAAATGGAGGCTGTGAGAGCTCAAAATCAATACAGTCACATCATTTCCTGGACCGCCTGCTTCTTCTAGCAAATATGTATTTTTAGACATACTTTTTAGTGTGGTTACTTCCTCCTCTGCCATTACACCTGTCATTTTAGCTCACCTCTCCCATGTCTGCTGAAAAAAGGCCCAGGCATGTTTTATCTTCCTCTTCCCTTATTTCATTATTCTTCATTTCATTTAATTTCCTGTCCAGTTTGTGCTTAGCCTGCTGACACAAAATAGGAGCCTCTCGACCGACCCACACGACCAGAAAGGATATTTATATGAAGTCCAGTCCTTTACAGTGACTGGGAGAGGAGAGGAGAGGATAAAGTCATTTGAAGCAATTTTTGCAGAAACATAAAAGAAGAACTAGCAGAAACAAGAGATGAGATCTTAAAAACAAAATACACCTACAACTACTATATAACATTTTGAGCCATATGTAGTTGCTTGTTGCTTCTACAAAAATAACAACAAATAATTATCTTGAATTCTCTTGTTTAGAAAGCCATACAGGCTAATCATCAAAGGAAAATGTCATTCACTGTAGCAATCCTGGAGGAGGGTATTATCGATCAGTGCCTCACATTTCTCTTCAATCAAGGTCTGACTTTGGCTGAAATCGCTTTCTCAGTAGAAAATAGAATCATGAGTAAGCGCCATCTAAGAAGACGGTTGGCCAGGTTTCAGCTTTACCAGCAGCGTAAATATTGTTATCACAAGATCATTACTTCCATTAGTGTTAAAGGCTACACTATTATTCAGTGCTGCATGTCACATGAGATGGGAAAACTGTTGACTTATAATATAGAGATTTAAAAAAAAAGAAACTTCTTTTTCTCTAGATAATCAGATAAGCCCCTTTAAATCTCAAGAAAACAAAGGAAATTAACTTGTTATCGCTGGAAAATGTGGTAATAATATGCATGAAGGCATGACTGGATAAGGCTTTGGTTATAGGAAACATCTTCACACCAACCCTGAATGACACTCAGATCTCTCCATCATGTCATTCTTTTCTTCTACTCACGTGTTAGAGCTGCAGGACAGAAGCATGAAACTGACTGCGAACACACGCCTGTTCAGTGACTATTTTGTTACCTTTGTGATATTGCCCCCTACCTTAGTGGGTGTGCACACATTTTAATAGCGACAGGTGCCGTCAAGGCACGCTTGCTTTAGCGTGATATTAATATTCCACACTGTTCCCTAAAGAGAGGCGGTGGTGAAAAGCAGAATTTATATTGGCAACGCTCACCACGCTGACGCTGTTCAGAGCCCTTCTTTATCACCTCTGCAAGTAACGTACATCATCTCCTGCTGGCATGTTGGTGCTACTCTGTCTTGACTGAGTTTAGCTGAGAAATTTCTAGCTTGATTTGTGTTGGCAAATGTGTGGGTCCTGTCACTGTAGATGCATGATAACAAATTTAGCTCCAGCAAACAATGGCACCATCGTGTTTGGGGTCTAGCAGAAGCTTCCCACTGTGGTAAGGCGAAACCCTAATCAGACATCTCTGTTTAACACATAATTGCGGTGCTTTAGAGAACAAGCCTCGTCCTAAAGAAGGTCTGAGAAATCACTGTGGAACTGAGAATTAAGACAGACGCGGAGGTCATGGTATCTCAGCACGACCTCAGAGCTGTTAACAATCCGAGCCTTCACTTTACAGCCCAGCGCTGATTAGAAGAAGGGTTAGCAGGGGTCAGTCAAGGTCAAGAAACCTTTCTCTCAGGATTTGTAATTACTGCTTGTTAGACTGCAAGAAAGTGTAAAAAGTTTGTGATTCGATCTCAGTTCCTTCAAGGAAATTTCTTTTCTGGTCATTCAACTGAGTAGTATGTTTTACATTTATTTCATATCTTTGACCAGAAAGGGATTGAAAAAGCTGCCATGTCATCTGCAACCATGTTTGTCTCACTGACACATTCTGACCTGCAAAACAGAGGACCACCAGCTTTGTTCGTCAACACGCTAGAGCCTGATTACATTATGTGGAAGAGAATGAAGGATGGTGTGTAATTTTTTTCGGGCGTGCTACTACAGCCTCTTTTTTTCAGAGGAATGCGTCAAGACATGCTGATGAGCCCAGTTTGCAGTGCGTGCAAAACAACTCACATATGTGCAACAATTTCACACCGCTAACACGAAGCTTTCTCTGCAGGTGTAATATTTCACGGTGATGCTGTACTTACAGTCGGCCTGTGCGCAGATGAGGCAGGTGGTGGTGCTGTTAAAGAAGGTGAGGAGGCTGGCCACAGCAAGGCTGATGTCCGTGTTGGTCGGCCTGAGGTCCAGAGTGGTGAAGCGGGGGAAGTGAACCTTCAGGATGTCCTCTGGAGCCACCTTAACATAGGGCACCTGCATGGAGACACTCAGTTCAGCCTATTTGGGGCATGTCTGTCTGATTTTGATGTTTCTTTAACGCTTTATCCCGTTTCAAAGTAAAAAACAAAACACAAGGAGAAATGCTGAGCTTGTTTGGGTATCGCAGAGCTGTCCTAAGGGCATCTTTAGGTTGAAAGAAACATCTAAGACATTATAGAACACTGCCACTTATCTTTATTTTAGTTGTTGGTTTTCACCTTTCCTACCCTGCTGTCATTTATTTTCTTTTTCTTAAAATCTGTGCTGTTTATCAACATCCAGGTACAACTTGCAAATAAGAACGCAACGACTGTTTACACTGGTCCTGCCTTTTGAAACAACTCGCTGAAAATCAATAACTACACCTTTTTTTTTTTTTCAACCGTACTGAGAAGCGTGAAATCTTTAGTTAGATTACTGTAATATTGTCTTGGGGTCGATTTGCTGAAACATTACACATAATAAGTCCATCATCTGTCCTCTCGTTGTGTTGGAAGGTCTGACACGAACTCATCTCTGTTGGCACACAGGAGAAAGTGGGGCCACAGTTTCTTCCTTTTGCTCTCCTCAAGCATTCCAGAGGCAGCAAATCTGCTGAAAATCATAAATTACACTCAACCTCAATTCAAACACCTCTTCCATCCACTCCCCTTCATAGAAATCCATCTCTGCTTCAGTTCTCCACCAGATGATGTGAGTCGATACGATCCTTCGAGGGCTCATGGCGGCGAGAGCCACGGTGCGAAGGCGCGTGGCAGCTGCCGGGTCAGTCTGCTGGCTGGGCTTTGCAGCGAAGTGCAGCGGGGCTTGAAGGGGAGGCGGGAGAATGTGCTGGGTCCATAAGGATGGAAAAGAATAGGGCCCTCTTTATCATGGCAGATTGCCTGTCTTTGTGCCTTTCAATGTCCATACTTCCCTTCTGCCTCATTCCCATATGCCCTTGATTGGTTTTTTCATCTCTGCCCATCGGGGTGTAATGGAGTCCCTGGGAGTTTGGATTGATGGAGGTCTAGGTGTTGCTGACAGCCCTTGTTGCACCAACGTTTATTCTTCCAAGAGTCCTAAAACCTGTGTGGTCTGTCCTGCTGGTGGACTCTGACACTTTGTGCCCAATTTCTTCTCAGGTTTCTGTCTCATTTTTCTGACACTGTTCTGCTTTTCATGTGCAAGCAAAATTGTTTTGGTTCCTGTGGTCAATGTAATAGACAGGTGCCGCCTTGGCGTTTAAACTTGACATGCTTCAACAGGCCGCGTGAAAAAGCAGCAACAGAAAGCACATGCATATGAACACACGTACAAAGGCGCAGGGCCATCTTCAGAAGTAAGAAGCAGGCAGCGACAGCCGTGGCAAACATGCCGATTAACAGTTTCAGCTTCTTTTCAGGATACGTTCAACTCAGTTTCAAAGTTCTCTTTTCATATCAGCCAAATTGATAAACGATCATATTATTTTGATGTGTATTTAGTGTTTGGGCAAATATGATTCATTGGCTGTCTAACATTTGAGGGGGATAATCCTCAGAATGTATAATGAGGTCACCGCATGTTCAGTTCAGACTTGGGTGAAACCAGAGACAAGAACCAAAAAATAAAGTAGTCTTTACCATTAACAACTGCAACTTTGGCGATTATTGGACGCATCACAACCTCCGATGTCTGATGAATCCGGAAAATCAAAGAATTTATAACACAGACACCGAGCTGCATCTCATTATTTTGAAATAATCATTGTGCAGCCCTGTGTGAGTTTGTGGCAATCATTATCCAATTAGCAGATCTGCTCTGTTTTTTGTGAAATTGGCTAAATGTTGCTATACTGTGAACAACCTGTAGATACAAGCTGCAGGACAGAATTAAATGTAATGTCTTTTAAAATTAGCTGCTTGTGGCAGCGGCGGCGCCAGTGGCGTGGGAGTTAAGATAATTAAATTCCCCAAAAATTGCAAAGGATGAAAAACTCTGGTAAATAGGCAGAACTAAATACCACTGCGATTGAGAGACGCAAAGGACTGGCAGGTGCAGAGAGGAAGAGGAGCGCAAGTAAAAAAGACAAAGAGATGGAAGAAAGTAAAATAAATGGAAAGCAGCGAGCAGTCTCACTGGGGTGAGTGACACAAAGGCTGAGATTGCAGGGACCGTGAGGGGGCGGGCAAACAGGGAAACATAAACGGAGAGAGGAATGGAGACGCGGCTGCAATCCGAACTCATTAAATGGACTCATTCAATTTAGCAGTGCTAAATTAGATTTTGCTGTCAAAGGCAATCCGTCTCCTGTTTCCCCCTTTATTTGTTCATCACCGAGGACATACCACACAGACTATTACAGAGCATTTAGCGTTGTTCTGCTCTCTGCAGGCCACAAACACATTTCAAGATTCCTCTCTGGCATTCTGTAAATATATGAAATAATAATAATAATAATAAAACATTTGTTTGTTGTCAGAACAAGAAGTCATGACAATAGTTAAAGAGCTAGTCATTGTTTGATGATTAAGTGTCGAATCCAAATGTTGTGTAAGAACCAAAATATGTCATGTACAGAAAGTACATGGCATAACTGGAGAACAAGAACTGGAATATATATGTATAAAATCATACCATGAATATAAATTCAAACCATAAATATGAAAATCAAATCATGGGAATATGAAAGCCTCTGTTTGCAAAGCAATTGCATTGATACATATTTATATGAGGTCCTTCCAAAGAAGTGGTTGCATGTCCTTGTGTCCTTAAACTGAATACATTAAAAGATCTACATTGGATCTAGAACATGTATACACTCTCTGTTGCAGCAATACTTGTAAATAGAGACAGTATAACTGGGGCTATACTTTACTTCTAGCGTCTTTGAAGATTTTTCCTGTTTTCCTGCAGAAAATGTTTTTGATCATAGTGTGCACTCTCCAAGCTTCCTATTTAAAACCGAGATTATAAAGGGTTTGCTTTACATTTTCATTCTAGAAAACAATCCAACTGTGTTCCAATTACTGCCTTTAACTCCCACAGGACAAATTCTGAACATGACATTGAGATACTTCAATCCACACACAAACACACACACACACACACTGTGCAGTGGAAATTTTTTTTTTAAACATACGATAATTAAAGACTTACCAATATTATCCTTGGTTGGATATTCAAGGTTGTGTAGTTTCCAAGCCCGGCCATGAGCGAGGAGATCGTTAATGTGAGACACAGTGAACGTGAAAGCCCATTTGACTTGTGAGTGGTAAAACACACTTGGTGTTGCCACAGTGGCTGAGCTGACAAGTACCTGAGTTATTTAGCTACCTGCCTGCTCAGAACATAATTGGAGCCTGTCGGGAGGGGGCCAGAGCTGGGGAGCCGAACAAGGGTGGAAGTGCAGCAGTGCCATATGGACAGCAGCAAAATAATGAGCATCTACATCTGTTGGCTTGGACTCCAAAGGACAGCAGAACAAAACTCTATGCTAATAAAGTGCTGGTGCGTTTTT
Source organism: Tetraodon nigroviridis (assembly GCA_000180735.1). Taxonomy (NCBI): domain Eukaryota; kingdom Metazoa; phylum Chordata; class Actinopteri; order Tetraodontiformes; family Tetraodontidae; genus Tetraodon; species Tetraodon nigroviridis. The sequence continues at coordinate 1,923,495 of CAAE01014537.1, read as the reverse complement.
ATAGGTCCTGGAATGTGTCAAGTGCCGCTGCCGCACTCAGAGTGAATTGTTTCATTTACAGCAGGTTGACCTGGCTATAAATTAGCTTATATCACGTCACAAAAATGATGGCGTTGTCCTTGAAAATCAGTCAGCACCGCTGTCACGAAGACTTTCGCCATCAAGGTTCTTATCAGAATGCAAGGTCACTTGAGGCTAGAGCGGTTTGTTTAACGTTGTGTCCGCTGACATGCCTGGCAGATCCCAGCGTGGAGCTTTACATCTACTGCTGCTGGCCAGAGAATTCTGTTGCCACTGCGTGTTTGAGAGCAGATGCTGGTGGAGACATTATCCATCAGTCAACAATGTGTTGCCAAGGCTGGAATACGGACTTGGCAAAGCTTGTGTTGCAAGGTGTCCAGAGATGACAAAGGACAGGTTTATGACCATTATTTCTACCTGATCTCTCATTGCACCAAATGCTTCATGGGGGCTTTTAGGAGAATAGCTGCTGGCTTCAAAAAGAGGCACAAAGGCATGTACCAGAAGTGAAAGACTAGAGATAAGACACTGGTGACAGGAGTGTGTCAAATCCACCCAGCCAACAATTTTCCAACTCTAGCTTCTTTTACGCAGCCCTTTCAGCCAGATCTCTATTTGTGGTGGTAATGATCCCGCAGGTCCCCACAGTCAGAGCAGAAGCAGACCACTGATAAAGATGAAGTGGGCAGCAGATCCCGTGATGCCTTTTAGGCAAGTGAAACATTGACTGTAAGATCTCTATCTCATTGATCTGCAAGTTCAGAATGAAAAAAAACAACCTTTTCCTCTGGAGAGATTTTACTGCCTGCCACTACTCCATTTCAGAGCATGTCTCTATTAAAAGAAAAAAAAGAAAAAAAGAAGAAATGGCCTAACTACTAGGACAAAAGTTAAAAGCAACACCAAAGGAACAATGGCCTTAATGGTTTTTATGTTGCACTTGCTAAGTGCTGAACCAAAATACTGGGGTTTGACTGACCTTAAACAGCAGCTCTGGGAAAAATAAAAAAGCAAAAATATTTGATATACAACACTCCAAGGGCTCAGTTCTGCTCATGGAGATTGACAAACAGTTGGAGAACAAACATGTGGCATTTAATCGAGACACAAAAGACCAAACTGTTTCCCATTAGGTTCAGATGGAGAACAGTACAAGGGTGAGCAGCTGGCGAACAGGTGAGGAATACCTACACTCTATTTTGCGCAGCGGAAAACAATACATTGGAATCTACGCTCGAATGCAAGGGAGCATCCCTTTCTCCATAGCAACGAGTGACTCATTTGAAATCATTTTGGCTTTATGCCCCACGAGAGTCAAACTGACATCATCTGTTTCCAACAGGGGGATCAAATTAGCATCTGGTTGATAGAATAGGTGGTTTGGACAAGCACACGGACAGTCGTAACAAGACAGACCCTCCCCAGACAGCTGTGCTCCTCTCATTATGATAGGGCATGCTCAGAGGAGAAACACCTGCAGTTTGCATGTCGGCAAACTCAGCAATCAGAGCGACACCCAGTTTAACATTTATTCATTTAATCAAGTGTCCTTATGGATATGAGCACAATCACAGACCAGAGAGAAACTAATTAGCAGCATTGGTTTTAATTAGTCACACGCAGGGCCGGGGTGGCCCTCATTTTCAACTTTTGGGCTTCATGGCTCAAACGGGCCATTTTATGTCATCTACAACCCTAAATCAACAACATACACACACATCAACTTTTTCAAAGCTAATTTATTTTCACATTATTTTTCTTTGTTGAGCTTTAAGAAGCTGTGACCATCCCCAAAACAGCACCGAAGGCCTGAGGAGTGCGCTACTCTCCAAAACTTTGTTTATCACTGTGTCATTGTCTAAAGATTAAAGACTTTCTTTTTCAGTGCACATGAGCACAAATGCCTTGAGATGCTTCTGGAATAATGTGCTCCTAAGTCTGTTTTTGATAAATGTACCCATTGCCAAGCTTCTGTCACAGGCTGAGCACTGTTTCTGTGTAGGCACGGCTCTCACACCTCTGTAAGTGGCCCTATCAGACATATCTGCACCAACAATCAATCACAAAGTGAGGAAAAAAGTTATATAGCTTCTGCAAATTTTACAAGAAAATTGAAGGTAAACACTCCAAAACATTTTTTCATTGCCAAATTAAGTTTTCAAATTCTGTCATTCATATTTTTATCTAATATCATTGATTGACAGGGGTATAATAAAGATTGGTAACAGTATTGGGGTATACATATTTGTGACGCTGGGACTAGTTTGAATATTGCTCATATCATGTTATGCAGCTGACCTGTGTTTTGTGTGTCTGTAACACCGTATATTGTCACATGCTGACACTGTAGGCCGGCCTTCCGGCCCTCCAAGCGGCCAGCTCACTGGGAATCTTCCCAGTGCTCTCGAATAGCCACCCCAGGCTTGGTCAAACATTTTAATATCTGGACCATCTCCAAACAGACAGAGTAAGGGATGGAAACCAGAAATAAATACTAAATAGGAACTGGCCCATTTATACATGGCAAAAACAACAACGTTAAACCTCTAGTTTAAGGAGAGTGGTAGAGCTCCCTCAATCTAAAAAAAAAAAAAAAGACTAGAAATGTATGAGAGGCGATGCCACTCCGCTCTGAGTCTTCCTCGCCTGAGCACTTTCCATTAAACCGTATTTCACTTTCTCTTCCAAGTCTGCAATTTAAATTCCTTGGACTTCTAAACACAGACAAAAATACATTAAAAAGAAGATTGTAAACTTAAAAAAAAAACTTTATACCAACTTCTACAGCTAATGATAGAAGAAAATATTTTTTCTCGGGAGAACAATTACTGATGGTAATGAACACAGGACATACGGGTGTTTTAATGAGTTTTAATTCAACAACAGCCAAAAGATGCAGCTCTGCAGTGGCGATTTCCCATCTTACTGCTGATCGGTTATTAAAAAGCACACTGTTTTAAAATTAATAATTGTTAGTATTTGTTAGCTGCCAGTGCATAGGTGTGACTTGGTGCAGAGACCCTAATAGCAATCTGTAAGATGTTCTATTTTTAATGTTTAAAGCTCAATTAGAGCTGACCTAACTCACAAGCCGACCCCCCAGGTAGAACAAAAAGAAGTAAAGGTTCAGTATTCGATTGATGGAGGATGATTAGAGAAATGCAGAGGAAGGCTGCATGTTTTTTAAACGCCATTTCCTCCCACTTCCTATTAGTTATCATAAGATTCCTTAGATCTTGACCCCGTAGTCCCCTGCAGCAGTTATCCCTGGAGAAGACAGGCAGAAAGGAAATGACAGAAACAAAATGGGTGGAGGAAATGAGATGAGGAGGAGGTGAAAATAAGGCCACAAAAGTGATGAGAGTGCGGACTTTTGTGAGGGCGGTAATAGCAGACAATGGAGCGGGGACAGAGGTATCGAAGGGAAGACGAGATGGAACCATGACGAGGTGAAAGGATCAAAGAGAACGAAATGAGAAAAAGGTATACGCAAGTGGTGTAAAAGAAAGTACAATAAACGTGTGGCAAGGATGTCCTGTTATTGCGGCAAATAAAAGTGTTAGACTAGACAACACATAAAGACGATAAAGAGGTTAAACACTACCGGTACACAAACGGTAATTGGAGCCTTCAAGTAATTAACTTGGATACCTTGATATATGTGTGTGCACGCGTGTGTGCGTAATTATGTAAATTATTGGGTTTGACTTTTGCTTTGTTTTGTCTGCCTTTATGGTGTAAAATACTTTAGTTCCTCCCCAATACTTTGAGGTCTTTGTGCATAATGTAATCTAGTTTAATTTCCACTTTCCCATCTACACATCTAAAAAGCAGGAGAAAGTCAATTTCTTGTTCTATCACTACGCTTGTTCTTTGAAAGAAATTAGATGAATAGACTGAATCATGCTTTGCAGTTTTTATTTTATTTTTTAATTATCACATTTCTGAAGAGCATGGGAATGTATCCCCTCTGATTGTTCTAATTATCTAAATACTTCCAGTTAACAAATTGTTCTGGTCACATACCCAGGCCCAGTGACAGACAGGACCAAAGGCTACACATACCCAAATGAAATGACTTAAACTCTAATTACTGGAAATAAAAGTGTCCTTAGAAGAATAAAAAACATAGGGTGGGGGCAGCTAATGACTGAACAACATGACTACTGGACTCAACTTGCATTTGCTGTCTT